>CAUOFW020001036.1:898350-926654 GCA_963454935.2 Ilex paraguariensis | reverse complement strand
CCAACCCCCCCCCCTTCCCCCCCCCCCCCAAAAAAAAAAAAAACCACTACCACCACCCTCACACGCACAAAAAATGTGGAACTCATCTTTAATATCCTTTTTATGACAAGCCAGGTACATAGTTTGATTCCCCCACAATTAGGCTGATGGAGCCCCCATTATAAAAACGGGAGGATAAGCACGAGAGAAGGGAGAAAACACCACCCTACCTTGCCCGGACCGCAAGAAAGAGCTGATGTAACTTCTGCCCTGGCAAAACTCCCTCCCCCACCCCCCAAAAAAAAAAAACAAAAAACAAAAAAAAAAGAGGAAAAAAGCAGGATCTTCATATTGTTAATGAAAAAGAGAGCATAATTATAAAGCATTCGGTTAATTCTAACTTGAACCCCAATGATGCTCTTTGCAAATGGGCACTTTTTAAGGTACATATAATGATAAGTCAATTCCAATAATCCCACGTCACAAAAAGAAATTAAATTATAGAATCATAAAACATTTATAGAAAATAAATGATAAAATTATGAATTATACCCATTGCCCATTGGGGGATAAAACAAATGCTTGATGAACTAATGGAAGAAAAAAGAAATTCATATCAACCACACATAAGTAGCATTTAAATATATGGAACACACCATCCTATATTGTAGTTTTTTGTATTGTACTATTTTGAACCTTAGTTTTACAATCTTCAATAGTTTAATATTCAAATTTATTTCTGACGAGTATTTATTACTCCACAATGTCCCAACAAATTTGGATGTGTGTGTGTGTGTGAATCTACGGAATTAAGTTCATGGAAACGAAAAAAAAAGTAAGGGCCTAATACCAAGTAAAGGTATCTAACTGTACTAGACATTGACCTCTTCCAACCTTCAATTACGTTAAGACGTATCAACATTCTAACACATACATACATGTAAATGCAGATTATTGGTGTAGCAGAGTTTGGATAGCCAGGTCTCCAATTTTTAACACACAAAATGCAAACTATGCACATACCTTTCTAGCTTTTATTGCTTTTTTTTCCAGCTCTGCCTTAGCTCGTGACTGTCTTCGCCTTAAAATTCCATGATATTGTTTTGCATTCACATATACAGGTTCCTCCTCCATTTCCAGAGGCAAAGGCATTCTAGTCTGATGGATTCCGAGTAAGTGAGGGTGTACCTAGCATCAGAATTATCGAGTGAGGGAGTATATGGCATGAGATCCTCAAGTGATTGAAAATTGGTCCTACAAAACTCATCTATCCATAAGTTTTTCTCCAATATGAATTCAACAGTTCCAAGTGGGGAATAATAATGGGGTGAATCCCAGATAATGCAGATAAGTCATGCACCCGCGCACATATCAAATGCTGCAGCAGCAATGAAAACTTGTAGAAAAAATGTAGTAGTACTTCTCCTGTCGCTTATAACAAATAACTAGTAGAAAGTCCCAAGAGGAAGGCATTCTCACACCCAAAGCCAAGGAGACAACCAAAAAGCAAGCGACATTTGACATTTTTAATGATAAATAAATGTAAATTCCAAATGATGCACAAGATAGAAGATCTCATTCCATCTTCGGAAATAATAATACTTTAGTAAGGACCAGCGTAGGGAGTGGTCAGGAATCTGCATGTATGGCATGCCAGACTCGGATCTTACAGCACTACAACCACCTTTGCTATTCCAACCAAAGAAAGAAAGAAATAATCAAATAATCCCAGCCTAATTATAGATCACATAAAGAAGGCAGGACCCATAATTCAAACATACAAGTATCCCATTGAGGATGGGTAGGACTGCCATACCGAGCTGGTACAGAAAAATATGTATGCATGCACATATGCACACATACATAATACACACGTGCGAGAGAGAGAGAGAGAGAGAGAGAGCATTCTTACAGGCGCCCCATAAGTCATAATTCCTCCATATCGTGGATCTGGACATGGATATGACCCCAACATCTGCCGAAAAAAGGTAAGTAGAAAGTAAACAAACAAAATCTTAACTACATACCCAAAATTAGCAAGTTTAAAGTCCTTCATTCATAAACAATGGACTATTGTCCTCACTCCTCACAAGATATTCCTAGTGTCACAACTTACAATCGAGTGACCAACAAGTTCCATTTGGGAATTTGTTTCGAGGTGCTTGCCCATGAGTGGAGCTGTTGAAGATGCAACACTTTTGGGATGCTGCTGTTCTTGGGAATTATTTCCATTCAATCCTGAAAGGATGATCTTCATCAGTATCACTACTAAACTCCATACCTGCAAGTACAAACTTTGAGACACGAAGAAAATATAACACTGGAGATCTCAAATATGACTAAACAAACAAAGAAAATCCATGAACCGATGTCACCTGATCACGAAAATAATCAAGAAAATGTTCAACCTTCAATTCAAGACCTGGCCTGAATTTCTAAAGCATATAATGTACACTTATAACATTGTAATTGTACACCAGATCCTCAAAACCCTGGAAAGTAGAACCACAGTTGAACTGTAAATCTATGCACCAGTTGTTCACAGTGGACATAGCAAATCATTGCAGTTAGCAGCATATAATTCTCTAAGGTCTTACAGAGTCCCTCACGTTTTATTTTAATTTTTATTTCCGACTTTTCAAACTAAACAGGTAATCTTTATTAGTATGGAAAAAGATTGCACTGTGGCAAGGGAAGGAGAGTTCACTGGATCACAACTTATAGAAAACTGAGAAACAGTAGTCATCCAGATTTTGTTCTCCATAAGAAAAACAGATTTTTCAGAGAAAGGTGAGAAGAACAAAGTGACAACAGGGAAAGGGAACGAAGAAAAACAGAAATTAGGAAGGAAAAATAAAAAGAGCATAGTTGTGTGAATTTTTCTGTGGCACAACTTAGTGAAAACTAAAAAACAGTATACTCATCCACGCTTAGCTCTCAAAAAGAAAAATAGATTTTTATGAGGCAGGTAAGAAGTCCTAAGTGATTACAAATAGTGAGGATGAAGAAAAATTAAAAACAGCAAGGAAAAATTGAAATAGCAGAGCTGCCCGAATGTTTGTGGCACTTTGATGTAGAACAAGAAGGGGAAGAAATCAAGAAAATAGAAGAAAAAATATAAAAGAAGAAAGATGAAGACATTACCTCAACCCTTCAAATATTGGGTTGGGAAACACAAAGATGGTCAATCAAATTCTCAATGGATTTCACATTCTAGCAAACCTAAGTTATATCAATATTTGTAATTTACTCATCTACCAAAACCTACACTGAAACACCCCTTCAGACAAAATTAATAGTATTCTGTTAAGGCTTACAACGTGGATCATTTTGGTAGACCAATACAATGGCTACAGCATCAATTCCCATCCACTGAAAAATAACTTAACATTGGCAAGTGCGGAGAAAGGCCAAGAATATCATCTAATGGAGAAGCTCTTTGAATTTGAATCAATAATGAAGCCTAGTCAATGTCACTATTTGCGTGTCTATGGCACAAATAACTGTGTACTTTTGTCCATCAATGAAAGAACAAGGGTTGGTGCGTTTGGCATGCTGCATCACGATCCCATGCCCATGTTTTCCCTAAAAAAAATATGACAAATGTGCATAGGAAAACATCACACTTGACTGTCCCTTTAAGATTCCCAAATGGAAAATGTAATTGGGCACCGATTTCCTGAAAAAAAAAAGAATGTAATTGGGCACCTCTTATTAACTTGCAGTTTGGTGTTAGTAATCCATGCAACATAAAATGGTGTTTAATGTCACTTGACTTCTAGAGTCAATCTCTTCCCAACTTCTCACAATACCCAAATCAAACCAAGCCTTATGTCCCAATCATTTGGGGTCGGCTATGAATCCGTCTTCGCCATTCATTTTGGTCATGCGTTATACACTCATTTAAGTTAAATATTCTCATATTTTTTTTATTATTTCGTTTAATGTTAATTTATGTCTATCCCTACTCCTAGTACCATTAAGATAAATTCTATAACTTTTTCTAACCGGTGTCTCTATCGGCCTCCGTTGAACATGATTAAACCATTTTAATATTTTTTCTATCAACTTGTCCTCAATTGGAGTTACACCTACCATTTCTTTAATACAGTCATTTCGTATTCTATCCTTTCTAATATTTTCACACATCCATTTTAACATTTTCATTTCCGCTACACTCATTTTGTCACTATATTGTTTCTTAGTTACCCAATATTATGTCTCATATAATATTGTTGTCTTTATATCTATTTGGTAAAACTTGCCTTTCAATTTTATGGATATCCTTCTATCACATAATATGCCAGAGGTTTTCCTCCACTTAAGTCAACTGACGTTGATTTTATGAAAGTATATCGTCTTCAATCTCTCCATTATTTTTAATGATCAATCCTAAATATCTAAATTGTTTACTAGTTGGTATTTTTTCATTTTCAATCAACTTTTTTACTATGTCTACTTCTTCTACTACTAAAATTACATTATATGTATTCAATCGTACTCCTACTTATTTTAAACCCTTTTAAGACAAGTGTCTTTCTCCAAATTTTTAGCTTATTGGTAATCCCCCTTCAAGTTTCATCTACTAAGACAATATCATCTGCAAATAATATACACCATGGAACATCATCTTGAATATGCTAGTGAGTTCATCTATAGTTATAGCGAACAAGTATAGACTTAGGGCAGATCCTTGGTATAATCTAACTGTAATTGAAAATTCTTTACTTTTTTTCACGGAAGACTTAATTGTAGTCATAACCCCGTCATACATATCTTTTATCATCTAAATACACCTATTCGTCACTCTTTTTTTTTTCAAGCACCCTCCGTATTATATTTCTAGACACTTTATAATACACTTTTTCAAGATCTATTAATACCATATGAAAATTTTTCTTCTTCTCTTTATATTTTTCTATACTTGTCTTTAACCAATATAAAACCTCCAAAGTTGATCTACTAGGCATAAACCCAAATTGATTTTCCAAAACTGTAGTCTTAACTCTTAGACAATATTCAATGACCCTTTCCCATAACTTCATTGTATGACTCATAAATTTTAGCCCTCTACATTTTTCTAGTAGCCATAATTCTATTAAATAATTTTGTTAGCCACAACACCCTCATCATTCCCTAAGCACTTCCAAACCTCACTTGGAATCTCATCTGATCCTAAAACTTTGCTGAATTTCATTTTCTTCAATGCAATCTCTACCTCCAAATTCTTTACAAAAGAATGTTTGTACTCTAGTGTCATGAATTCTACCATTTGCTATCTCTTCTAAGTTTCTTAAGTGATTTTTGTTTAATAATTTCTCAAAATAGTCTTTCCACCAATCATGTACTTTATCACCCCCTTAACTAAAACTTTTGAATCCTCGCCCTTTATGCACTTAACTTAGTTAAAGTCTCTTATTTTTCTTTCTCTAGTTTTAGCTAGTTTGTAGATGTATTTTTCTCCTTCTTTACTATCTATCTTTTTGTACAACTTGTCGTAGGCATTTAACTTACGTCTCTAACTATCTTTTTAGCCTCTTTATTAGCTAATTTATATCTTTGAAAATTCTCATTATTTCTATCATTTTGTCATCACTTAAAGGATTCTTTTTTTACTTTAATTACATCTTGTACGTCATCATTCCACCACCAAGTTTCTTTTCCCAGAAGCCCTCTACCCTTTGACTCACTAAGAACCTCTTTCCAAATTTTCCTAATGCATTCTGTCATCCTACTCCACATAGCGTTAATCTCATCCTCTAGGTTCCATATGACCTTCTTAAGCATTCTACTCCTAAATGGTACTTTTTTCTCATTTTTTATATTCCACCATCTCATTCTTGTTTTTCTAATACTTCTCCTTACTCTATGTTGCCCTATAATATATAAATCTAGGATTGTTAGCCTATGTTGAGATGTTAACCTCTCCCCCAGGATAACCTTACAATCTTTACATGTCAAGCGGTCCATTCTTCTACTTAAGAAATAGTATACTTTACTTTTATTTGGTCCGCTTTTAAAGGTTATTAGATGTTCTTCTCGTTTTCTAAACAAGGTGTTTGCCACTACTCCCAATACCCACATTAGTTTAACCTCTAGTATCAATCACTATTGAGCATAGTTTTCCTTTACAACCAAACCTTGTTTGAACAATATTTCCACCAGGAATAAACTTATATTCCGTGTATCAATGTTTCTTTACATGTAATTTACTTCCATATCAAGGTACCCGATAAGTTAATGCCCCATAATTATTTGCATTATATACAAAAATCAAAGAATTAATACCAGGTTGTGGGGCTATGATATGTGTCCCTTCAATGACACCATCACCATTGGCTTGTGATTGGGTAACTCCAGGGGTGGCAGAACCATTAGTGTTGTCCACTGCAGAAGTCATCGCACTATTTCCAAATCCACGCCACCAAGGTTGTGTATGAACTGTGGATGGTGGAATGCTTTGTTCTCCTGTTCCTAGCTTCCGTTCTTCATTTTTGGCTATTGTTGGCATTATTCTTGACTTCCTCAGGAAGAACTAAGGGCCAAGTACCTAAATCTACTACACCAGCCACCACATAAGAAAAGTTAACAGGAAATAAATTTTGCAGGCCAACAAACATAACTGTACCAATTACCAATGAATGACAATATCAAATAATCAAACAAGTACCTATAACTTTTGAATATAATGCAAAAGGCATTATGAACCCATCCAATAAAATACTTATTACTACCCAAAATACTGTTCTCCGCTCTTATCTCCTGAAATTCCACATTGTGGTACACCACATTAAAGTATTGACCAATAGGAAGAAATTTGAGCACGATTAGAGCCCCCTAGATTAATCTACAAGATCGAGATATCAAATCTGAAAAAAAAAAATTGAGTCCTACAGAATCAACTTCGTAATAAGGGTAGACAACGGTAAAGCCTCAGTCGAATCCACTCACCCCATCCTACCTCCCCCAGCCACATGCATTGGCCGGAGAGATCTTGGAAATGGCATCTTCCATACATCTAAATCCAAGTAACAAATAAGGACCAACTTCTCAACTGTAGAGAAGTTAAGTGTTTTTCAACCAAAAATAAAAACATTTTCCTCAGAAATCTTTGGGAAAATTTCTAATAAGTCCTACTTTTTCAACTGAAAAAAAAAACTATTTAGTCATGTATCGAATTTCCATCAACAAAAGTATCTCCTACTTGTATTAATTCTTTCCAAATTAGCTCAAAACTCCATTCACATGGTAATGTATGCCGGTTTTGCCCCTTCTTTTGGATGTTAGTTACGCTTTTACTCAAAATATTCCTACCAATGTGGATATTATTTTGAAATAAAAAGAATAAATAGGATGACTGCTGCCAAATTTTCTGATTTTATATTATATTTGACAATTCATCTAAATTCACCATTTTTAGTTAATTTTATGTAGCAATTTTTTGAAATCAATTTCCTTACAAGAGTCATAATGAGGAAAATATGCTGCTATTCCAATCATTTAGCTGATTGTCTACTAAATTATCATTGGACAACATATTACAAGCAATTTTTTAAAATTAATCTTGTTACAACAGTCATAATGAAGAGATATACTGCAATTCAAATCATTCAGCCAATTGTCTATTGAAATATTTTTGGACATCATAACATAATAGTGCATTACATGGCAGTATTTATTTACTTCTTTTGTAATTCATATATCTTAATCAACATAAAATCAATCTGAACTCCATATACATTTGTAATAATCATTAAAGAGCAAACGGAAAAAATAAGATCCTTATACAATGGGAGCCTTGGGTTGTACATTAATAAACACAAGATTTTACCATGATAACAAGGCGACACCAATCAAGAAAGGCAGGCGTAACTGAAAAAGTAAATTTTCTCAAAGCTTAACCGTACACAATCCATCAAGAATATAGTGTCCCAAAAAAAAAAAAAAAAGCAATATAATGCAAACTAATAAGCCTAAACAAACAATTCTCGTAACATCAAGAAACAATCTTGTAAATAAGCACACAACATAATGAAAGCCATATATTAAAGCAACACCCACTTTGCATATACCAAAAAACCCAGAAGATCACACGCATCTCACTCATCTACAACTACAAATACTGTTCAACTCCACAGAATTTAATCGAAACAATTACTGACACCTGAGCAACCACGAAGCCCACTATTTTCTGATTTCGAAATACAAGTGGCAACAAAAACTTAATACAAAAAGTAAAGGGTTTTTCCAATACCACACATACGACAGGAAAAATTCAATTTTCGCTCCTCATTCGTTCCCTAATATTTTTTTCTCAGCAACCAAACAGTAATTTTCCCCCCCCCCAAAAATAAAACAGAATATAACGGCGCGAAAAATCAAATCCAATTACGAAACCCTAATTGGGTATTCTAAAAAGAGTTCGAATGGGTAGATAAATTTACCTTGTATATTGTGGGGACGAGGACGGTGGATTGCAAAACCCTGAAAAGCTCTATTGACTTATTATTGCGAATGCACAGCCATACATAGATTTGTCACTGCAGAGGCAGTGGTTGATGACAACACAGGTATAGAATATATATATATATATATATATATATATATATATATATATTGTGGATAGAAGAGTTTCAAGAGAGAGAAAATGTGTGTTTTTTTATAATTATTATTTTTTGTTCACGCCAATGTCGCTCTCTGTGTCTCGTCGTCGTCTATCTATGTCGCTCTCTGTGTCTCTGTTAAGGAGAAAAACTGATTAATTGTTAATTGAGTGGTAGATTAGCAAATGGGAAAGTGTGAATTGTCAAAAATAACCTTGGCGTTTACCTGTAGGGACCACATTGACGAGTAAACATTGGGTGTAATCACCCAATTAAAAAAATATAAAAAAAAGATAAAATAGGGTCCCACTTTTCATTGCGGAGGTGGTAATACATTACATGATCAATTAATTATGAATTTTTATGAAACTTCTTTATTGACTTATATATTTATTAGTCATAACTCGTGTATGATGACACAATAAAATATAAAATTTGAGATCTTAAAAAATCAACCACACTATATTAAATAATAATTTTTTCCTTTATTTTTTTATTACATCATTTAAAATTTATTTACCTATTATTTTCTTAAAAATATCGATAATTTTTTTTTAAAATACGTAATTCGATCAAATTTTCTTAACATATATATACTATTTGTGTATTGATAATATCTGAAATAAAAATTATGTAAAATTATAAATTAATCAAATATTAAATGACATTTGAGTTTGAATTTTAATTTTTTCAAATTTTACAACCAATGACATAATTTATTGATTGTTAAAGATCAAAATTAAAATCCCGATCCTTACCCATTTTACAAAAGTTGTTTAGTTCTACACAACTTCGACACAAGATTTAGCAATTATAATGGCACCAAAAAAATGCCTATTTTTTTCTTTATTGACAACTAGAAAATATTCAATGATTGCCACCTAATGGAATCAACTTAGATAAATAAGCAAATAACAATAATTGTTTGCTAGTTGGACCACATCCAATTAGCCATTTAAAGAAATAAGGATTCTAGTCACTTTCATACCTAAAAGCTTTTAATTTTCATTGTATCTTATTCATCACTTTACTCATGTGATGTAACTTTCTAGAATCTAGGACAAATAATTGTAATTTTTGACCAATGTACAATAATTTTGAAATTTATTCTTTATATAACCTGAGTTTTATCTTATTTTATACGCAATAATAATATTCATGAAAGCTTAGGTTGAACCTGATATTATTGAATACTTTCGAAATCTTCTTTTAATAAAAAATCTTGAAACATTAAAAAAAAATTAGATTTAACTCACGATTTTATGATAATTTTTGAAATAAGTTAAAAATAATAGTATTATCATAAAAAAAAAATTTAAAAATAACTACTAATTGATCATTGATTCCCCCGATTGGGTGAGTGAAGGTGTGGTGAGATACATTTTCCCTTAAACTTACTATTATGATTTTAAGGGTAGCTCAAATGGTAACTAGAACAAATTATAAATTTAAACGACTTGAGTTCGAATTTTGACAACTTTTTAATCTCAAGCTTAAAAAAATTTATCTTTCATGAATACCCTAATCCTGATGTGGATAATTTGACTTTGACCTAACTGAAAAAAAAATTACTCGAGATATATGTAAATTAGTTTGAACACTGTGTACGTCAAACAAAAAAAAAGGTCACCATTACCAGAGTGAATTAGAATTTTTTGGGGGTTGTGTGAAGAAGATAGAGAGAGAGGGGGGGTTTACTGTGTAATAAAAACACAAGTCCAAGGGCAAATTGGTCATAACAGTTCTTAACCACTCATAATGGTTAATTAATTGGTTCATTAATTAATTAAAACCCATAATAAAGCTTTGCCAGCTATGACACTTGCTTTGAAACGTGTCNAAAAAAAAAAAAAAAAGCAATATAATGCAAACTAATAAGCCTAAACAAACAATTCTCGTAACATCAAGAAACAATCTTGTAAATAAGCACACAACATAATGAAAGCCATATATTAAAGCAACACCCACTTTGCATATACCAAAAAACCCAGAAGATCACACGCATCTCACTCATCTACAACTACAAATACTGTTCAACTCCACAGAATTTAATCGAAACAATTACTGACACCTGAGCAACCACGAAGCCCACTATTTTCTGATTTCGAAATACAAGTGGCAACAAAAACTTAATACAAAAAGTAAAGGGTTTTTCCAATACCACACATACGACAGGAAAAATTCAATTTTCGCTCCTCATTCGTTCCCTAATATTTTTTTCTCAGCAACCAAACAGTAATTTTCCCCCCCCCCAAAAATAAAACAGAATATAACGGCGCGAAAAATCAAATCCAATTACGAAACCCTAATTGGGTATTCTAAAAAGAGTTCGAATGGGTAGATAAATTTACCTTGTATATTGTGGGGACGAGGACGGTGGATTGCAAAACCCTGAAAAGCTCTATTGACTTATTATTGCGAATGCACAGCCATACATAGATTTGTCACTGCAGAGGCAGTGGTTGATGACAACACAGGTATAGAATATATATATATATATATATATATATATATATATATATATATATTGTGGATAGAAGAGTTTCAAGAGAGAGAAAATGTGTGTTTTTTTATAATTATTATTTTTTGTTCACGCCAATGTCGCTCTCTGTGTCTCGTCGTCGTCTATCTATGTCGCTCTCTGTGTCTCTGTTAAGGAGAAAAACTGATTAATTGTTAATTGAGTGGTAGATTAGCAAATGGGAAAGTGTGAATTGTCAAAAATAACCTTGGCGTTTACCTGTAGGGACCACATTGACGAGTAAACATTGGGTGTAATCACCCAATTAAAAAAATATAAAAAAAAGATAAAATAGGGTCCCACTTTTCATTGCGGAGGTGGTAATACATTACATGATCAATTAATTATGAATTTTTATGAAACTTCTTTATTGACTTATATATTTATTAGTCATAACTCGTGTATGATGACACAATAAAATATAAAATTTGAGATCTTAAAAAATCAACCACACTATATTAAATAATAATTTTTTCCTTTATTTTTTTATTACATCATTTAAAATTTATTTACCTATTATTTTCTTAAAAATATCGATAATTTTTTTTTAAAATACGTAATTCGATCAAATTTTCTTAACATATATATACTATTTGTGTATTGATAATATCTGAAATAAAAATTATGTAAAATTATAAATTAATCAAATATTAAATGACATTTGAGTTTGAATTTTAATTTTTTCAAATTTTACAACCAATGACATAATTTATTGATTGTTAAAGATCAAAATTAAAATCCCGATCCTTACCCATTTTACAAAAGTTGTTTAGTTCTACACAACTTCGACACAAGATTTAGCAATTATAATGGCACCAAAAAAATGCCTATTTTTTTCTTTATTGACAACTAGAAAATATTCAATGATTGCCACCTAATGGAATCAACTTAGATAAATAAGCAAATAACAATAATTGTTTGCTAGTTGGACCACATCCAATTAGCCATTTAAAGAAATAAGGATTCTAGTCACTTTCATACCTAAAAGCTTTTAATTTTCATTGTATCTTATTCATCACTTTACTCATGTGATGTAACTTTCTAGAATCTAGGACAAATAATTGTAATTTTTGACCAATGTACAATAATTTTGAAATTTATTCTTTATATAACCTGAGTTTTATCTTATTTTATACGCAATAATAATATTCATGAAAGCTTAGGTTGAACCTGATATTATTGAATACTTTCGAAATCTTCTTTTAATAAAAAATCTTGAAACATTAAAAAAAAATTAGATTTAACTCACGATTTTATGATAATTTTTGAAATAAGTTAAAAATAATAGTATTATCATAAAAAAAAAATTTAAAAATAACTACTAATTGATCATTGATTCCCCCGATTGGGTGAGTGAAGGTGTGGTGAGATACATTTTCCCTTAAACTTACTATTATGATTTTAAGGGTAGCTCAAATGGTAACTAGAACAAATTATAAATTTAAACGACTTGAGTTCGAATTTTGACAACTTTTTAATCTCAAGCTTAAAAAAATTTATCTTTCATGAATACCCTAATCCTGATGTGGATAATTTGACTTTGACCTAACTGAAAAAAAAATTACTCGAGATATATGTAAATTAGTTTGAACACTGTGTACGTCAAACAAAAAAAAAGGTCACCATTACCAGAGTGAATTAGAATTTTTTGGGGGTTGTGTGAAGAAGATAGAGAGAGAGGGGGGGTTTACTGTGTAATAAAAACACAAGTCCAAGGGCAAATTGGTCATAACAGTTCTTAACCACTCATAATGGTTAATTAATTGGTTCATTAATTAATTAAAACCCATAATAAAGCTTTGCCAGCTATGACACTTGCTTTGAAACGTGTCAGAAGGTTGATGACTTTTGAAGCGGGCCCCAAATTTAGTGCTTGCTTGCCACGCGGATCTACCTTTGGCTCGACAGGTTTAGTGGGAGGACTTAACGGCTCCGTTACCGTTACCGCAGCGCCGTTTTGATGACGGACCGTTGCCTTTGTCATAGGTAGCAAGAACATTCTAAAAACCTAGGATAAATAACATTAACACCCTATCAATTTTCATAATATAATATTGCCGTACCTCACAATTTTTATTCTATTTCATTTGACTGAATTAAAAAAATAAAAAATAAATAAAAAACATGGATATATGTGATATTTAAAAAGTAATGTTTAATCGACATTGAGTTTGACAAAGGATGTTTGGCCTCGTCTGAAGAAAGAAAAAAGAATCTTTGTTATAATATAAGTACCTTACAAAGAATGATGTTATTTTTAAAATATCAAATAGATTTTTTTATAATTTTTGAAACTCATAAGGTGTTAATATAATTTATTAAAGTGAGAGTAATCGCAAGCTAAGAAATAATGAAATCTGAATAAAACAATTTAAAGTAGGATGACGAGGAACAACTTAAACAGTGCTTATAGTAAGGATAAATATGGTTAATTGACGGATATAAAGTTGATAATGTTTATAAAGTAAATCTTTCTGGCTCAATTCCATTAAAATTGACTTTCGTGCTGATTGGAATTTTTTTGGTAAAATTAAGCATGGATGTGATGAGAAGTCATTTATATAAATGCATTTAGGCCAAAATTACGTGACAATTGAATTCAAAATATTGAGATATCTTTAGATAAATATTTGGTTCGTATAGTAATTAAGAGAGAGAAAATAATAAATTTTGTATTTCGGATCTTGGGTTTTGAGATAAATCATAAAATTAAATATTTTTAGGTTAAATAATTTTAATAATGCTTCAAAAAACATCCAAAAAAAACCTAAGGAGTTATATAAGTGAAATTGGAGATCATAGGGGCAAAAAGTCATTTTATGGGGCCATAACCCAAGAATTTGACAAAATGCTTGACCGGTCGACCGGTCATGTGAACTATGGGTTTTTATTTTTTTTTTCGATTACTTTTTATCGGTTTGGCAGGCCTATAAATATTTTCGCATACTTTTCTTTTCGAGATACCTATTTCCTTCACTCTTAAGGCTTCTAAACACTTAGAACAAAAGAGAAAAAAATATAAAAAAAAGTTTGGGAAAAATAAGAAAACTAAACGGGACTTTTGGATCCTAGATTCTAATGGGTCCGGCCTAGATCAGGCCTAAAATTATAAACTAGGCCCAAAATTATAGACGAAACTAAGTTTAAAGGTCAGTTTAAGAATACATGTTAGACTCATCGTAGAATAGAGGAAGTTAAGCTAACCATGTCATCTTGAGAGAAAGAGTCAGGTCAACCACCTCATGGCGAGAGACTTCTTGGGACGCGCACATCACCAATTTCACGGAATTGTCTCACCTATTACGAGAATGGCGCTACCTTCACCAAACTACCTTACCTAATTTGAGAAAGACGCATCAATCTGTTAGTGTAAAATCTCATACTATAATTAAATAATTAATATTTATTTTAGGATAAATTAAAGGATTGTAGAAACTTCGAATCATTGTTAAAAGATTAATCATAAAGTTTGAGTTTTTGAACAAATTTATTTTTGGATCAAATTTAGTTTTGAAGGTGTTTAAGCTTAAGAATAGTGATTAGGTAGGTTTTTAACTATTTTTAGGTCAAAATAAGATTTTCATTGAATCCTGAAGGTCGAGAAATCTTGGGAGAGGTAACATAGGGTGTATTAGAAGTTATGAAGTATTCCAGAGTTGAAACGCATTTTAGAAAGAATTCGGGTAAGAAGAAATCTGACACTACTTTAGTATTTTGGTCATAACTTTTTAATCCTAACTCCGATTGAGCTGATTTTTAGACAGTTAAAAACTAGACTTCAAGAACTACAAAAATGTATTTCACGAAAATTTCCTAGATCAACTTCTAAATAGGTGAAAACTTCTCCTGAAGTTGGGACAAAAAGTTGTCTCCATTTGGACACTCCAAACACTGTCCAAACGGTACTCCTTATCCAAAAACTTTATGTTTTCATCAAAAACAGTGAATTTGAATTATCTGAACGCCCAAAGACCGTTCGGACGCTACCCTAAAAACGGCCACAATATTTTTTCTCCATTTTCACCCTATAAATACCATAAGGACGTCTCTTTAGCTATTTTTTATCAGTTTTCAACCCTAGACAACCCTAGAGAGCGAGAAAGAAGGATAAACACAAGCCTCAAAGAGATTCTCACGTTGGAACGAATCAAACACACTAGATTTATACACAAATTACAAAATTGAGGTAGAAGATTCTTCTTAAATTCTTTCATTGAGATTTAGAGTATTATATATANCCTATAAATACCATAAGGACGTCTCTTTAGCTATTTTTTATCAGTTTTCAACCCTAGACAGCCCTAGAGAGCGAGAAAGAAGGATAAACACAAGCCTCAAAGAGATTCTCACGTTGGAACGAATCAAACACACTAAATTTATACACAAATTACAAAATTGAGGTAGGAGATTCTTCTTAAATTCTTTCATTGAGATTTAGAGTATTATATATGTATGTTTTCAATCATTTTAATAATTATATGATACATATATATGAATTCTTGGTTTCTTTATCATTAGAACATGATCTTGAACAAAATACATGTTTGGGTTCAAAGAATATTTGTTCTTGAATTTTTAAAACCCTAATTTTTCCAAAATACATGTTCTATTGTGAAATTCATATAGATTTTTGATGTTCTAAATTCCTATTTTTGATTAAATCATATTTTCATCTAATATTTGTTCTTGTTCCAAGAAATTATGATTTTTAGCTAAATCTTAGAATTTTGATATTGAAATTGTGAATGTTTTCTTGAGATGATCTCTTGCATATTTTAATTCCTTTAGTAATGTAATATATTGAGAATTGTGTACTTGTGATACTTGAATTGTTAATGAAAAATGTGATTGGTTAAGATTGTGATTGTTGAGAAAATTGTGGTTTCATTTCTTGTATGGTTTGGGTGTGATGGACTTGAATTGCCTTCGAGAGTTGGCGTAGAGTGTTAGAGGTTAGTTTATCCCAGTGAATGTGAGATGATTGCATAACACTTGTAGTGAATTATTGTTTATGAGAACAATCATTATTGTTTACGTAAGTTCGAGGCTGGGAGATGGTATACCTTTTCTTAGATGAATTTGTCAATTCAGTGGGAGACGATATACGTCCTTCCTAAAGTAGTTTGTGATTTGGCCCTGCGGANTACTTGAATTGTTAATGAAAATTGTGATTGGTTAAGATTGTGATTGTTGAGAAAATTGTGGTTTCATTTCTTGTATGGTTTGGGTGTGATAGACTTGAATTGTCTTCGAGAGTTGGCGTAGAGTGTTAGAGGTTAGTTTATCCCAGTGAAGGTGAGATGATTGCATAACACTTGTAGTGAATTATTGTTTATGAGAGCAATCATTATTGTTTACGTAAGTTCGAGGCTGGGAGATGGTATACCTTTTCTTAGATGAATTTGTCAATTATGTGGGAGACGGTATACGCCCTTCCTAAAGTAGTTTGTGATTCGGCCCTGCGGAGAATGATTGAGATTGTGTGGTTGTGATGGGTGAACGAGATAGAATCGTTGTGTAGATTCTTGAAAAGCAACCAACACACATGACAATGGGGATGAACCAACATACATGAGAATATTGAATGATGTTACTTATTGATTGTTTTAATTTCTTATAAGTTTATTCCTGTCATTGATTTATTGTATTTCGNGTTGTGATGGGTGAACGAGGTAGAATCGTTGTGTAGATTCCTGAGAAGCAACCAACACACATGACAATGGAGATGAACCAACATACATGAGAATATTGAATGATGTTACTTATTGATTGTTTTAATTTCTTGTAAGTTTATTCCTGTCATTGATTTATTGTATTTCATACACTTGAAATCATTACAATGATCATGGTTTTATTCTCCAAAATCTTTATGTGCTATTTTACAAAAAAGACTTGTCATCTTTCAGGGACGGAGCTAGACATCTTCTTCAGTGGGGGCAATCCAAACTATATTAATATTAAAATTTAAAATATTCACAAAAGTATAATTTTATTAATAGAACACCAATTAAAGACGTAATTTATATACATGTGCGATATACAAAATGAGCCAACAACAAAAAAACTCATTATAGATTTATCTATAAGACCTAACAAAAAAATTATGAACCGCAAAATTAAGCTCAATCATATATTAAATTTTAAGAAAAATTTTCATAACTAATTCAAAAATTAATTTATTTAATCACAAACTTAATATTCATCATTAAATTTTAACAAACAATCGAAACTAACTTAAACTATAATTATTCTAGTAAACTAAACCTGGGTATATGAAATACTTAACTTATCACAACAAAACTATTTAAACTACCAAATCAAAACAATTTAGTCTAATTATCATGGAGGACTACAAGTCTCAATTCCAATTCTACAAATAAAATTAAAACAAATGAGACGACTACAAATCTTAATTCCAATTCAACATATAAAAATAAAATACTATAAAGGACTACAAACTCAAATATCAATTATATACATAAAAAAATAAATCATAGAAGAGGACTACAAGCCCCAATTTTATTTGAACATAAAAAAATAAATACAGGATTATAAATCCTAGTTTCAATTCAATACATAAAAAATAAAACATAAAGGATGATTACAAGCCCCAATTTCATATTTTCAATTCAACATGTAACAAATAAAATACAACAGAGAGCTACAAGCGCTAATTACAATTCAACATTTAAAAAATAAACCAAAAAAGAGGACTACAAATCCTAATTTTCAATTCTAACATATAAACATAAAACAAAGAAAATGACTACAAGCCCTAAATTTAGTTCAATGTATAAACATAAAACAAATGAGAGGACTAATTTATTTCGTAGCCTATTAGTTAATCTTTAAATGCCCAAATTTTTGATAACATCTTCCACTGATATTTATAAGTGAGACTCATATATTTGTCAAAAATAACATAACTACCCTTAATTTTTTTAAAAAAAAATTAAGTGGGGACAAATCTCTAATAAATTCTAAATTTTTTAAAATTATACTTAATCCCCAAAAAAATGTAAAATTCCAGTGGGGGCAGCTGCCCCCACTATCCCCACTATGGATCCGCCACTGCCATCTTTTATTGTTTTAAATCTTGTTGGAATTTCTTACAGGATTTTTAGAGTTTTAGAGATTTTAATGAAACAATATTTTAGCTAGTTTTTATTATTTTGCTGCTAGATATTCTTGATTTTGAATTGTAAGTTGGAGAAATTTCAATGTTTTATTGGTTTTAGTATTTATTCCTTGTCAAATGGGTGAATGGTTTATTACTTAATGCTTATTTTTAATTTCTCTCATGGTTGAATGGTTTGTAGATAGTAATGCCTTCTACGATAGATTTTGGAGTGTCACAGTTAAGAGACTTCTATAAATTGTAAGTCACACCAACACATGAGGGGTATCGTCTCACATATCACCCACACCCTACACTCCTTGAAGCAATAAAACACCCAAACCATTCTAGACCTTCACAATATAGTAAGTCACATTAATCGAATCACTTAAATTGTGTTTTTCTTGTATTGATTCTCAACATTTATTATTGTGCATGAATCAACTTTCGTACATCATCAGATTCTAACATAAAAAATCACATCGGGTAACACTTTGATGTACGAGATAAGATACTCTTCTTACATCTCTTTGTAAAGAGTAATATTCTTAATTATTATAAATTTTTACTCTAGTGATTTATGGTATCTTGTTTATTACATAATATCAATTTTGTGTTGTACATAGATCATGTTTTGTATGAAGGGATTTGTGGATGTCATGATCTTTGCAACGATGAATAGATTCCTACAAATTCTTGTTAATGGTATTGAATATCGTTGGTTGTTTGTGCAGTGCTATAAATTTTCAATCCTAATTGTTAGATCTTACATGACATGTGATTTGAATTTTTGATCCGATGCTATTGATTCGATTTGATATTTTTGTTCTCATGAACATATTATTTTATGTTTTATTGTATACCTCTTTATTACATTTATTTTTTTAGGTCGACTTATAAGGAGAGCATCGAAATTTGGATAATCAAATATTTAAAGATAATTAAAGATTTATAATTTGATTTAAAGTCTTGTATTTTTCAAATAGTTTATTTGTAATAATTTGATTTAGGGTTGTATAATTTTATTAAGATTGGATGGTTACTAATTGATGATTTCTTATATAATTTGGAGACTTTATTAACTATTTTAGTGGTATTTGAGATGATGGAATTTTTGTCTTTGTATTTAGAGATATATTTATGATTAATTATATTTGTTAATGTATCCAAAAAATCATATGGTGTTAGACATACTCCCACCCAACAAAAAAGGGGCTAGAAAATACACAATTAAATTATGAACGTCTCGCATCATTTAGACTACAAAATTTGATCAGTAACATCGTAAAAAAAAATAAAATTTTAACTTGAATTTTAGAATCTCTCTAATATTTTTTATATTTTTCTTATTAATAAATTACCTATCATACAAATCTATACTAATAATCTATATCTATAATACTAATAAAGGAAGTTAATGAATTTTTATTTTATTTTCTTTTCTACTCCTATTTAATCATATAAATTATAAAGACAATTATATTCTACTTACCACTTTAACTCTTACTACACTCTTCCCTTTTTAAGAATGAATATTTTGTAATTTCAAGTTCAATTAATATATAGTATTACCTATAGGAAGACCTNATGGTTGAATGGTTTGTAGATAGTAATGCCTTCTACGATAGATTTTGGAGTGTCACAGTTAAGAGACTTCTATAAATTGTAAGTCACACCAACACATGAGGGGTATCGTCTCACATATCACCCACACCCTACACTCCTTGAAGCAATAAAACACCCAAACCATTCTAGACCTTCACAATATAGTAAGTCACATTAATCGAATCACTTAAATTGTGTTTTTCTTGTATTGATTCTCAACATTTATTATTGTGCATGAATCAACTTTCGTACATCATCAGATTCTAACATAAAAAATCACATCGGGTAACACTTTGATGTACGAGATAAGATACTCTTCTTACATCTCTTTGTAAAGAGTAATATTCTTAATTATTATAAATTTTTACTCTAGTGATTTATGGTATCTTGTTTATTACATAATATCAATTTTGTGTTGTACATAGATCATGTTTTGTATGAAGGGATTTGTGGATGTCATGATCTTTGCAACGATGAATAGATTCCTACAAATTCTTGTTAATGGTATTGAATATCGTTGGTTGTTTGTGCAGTGCTATAAATTTTCAATCCTAATTGTTAGATCTTACATGACATGTGATTTGAATTTTTGATCCGATGCTATTGATTCGATTTGATATTTTTGTTCTCATGAACATATTATTTTATGTTTTATTGTATACCTCTTTATTACATTTATTTTTTTAGGTCGACTTATAAGGAGAGCATCGAAATTTGGATAATCAAATATTTAAAGATAATTAAAGATTTATAATTTGATTTAAAGTCTTGTATTTTTCAAATAGTTTATTTGTAATAATTTGATTTAGGGTTGTATAATTTTATTAAGATTGGATGGTTACTAATTGATGATTTCTTATATAATTTGGAGACTTTATTAACTATTTTAGTGGTATTTGAGATGATGGAATTTTTGTCTTTGTATTTAGAGATATATTTATGATTAATTATATTTGTTAATGTATCCAAAAAATCATATGGTGTTAGACATACTCCCACCCAACAAAAAAGGGGCTAGAAAATACACAATTAAATTATGAACGTCTCGCATCATTTAGACTACAAAATTTGATCAGTAACATCGTAAAAAAAAAATGAAATTTTAACTCGAATTTTAGAATCTCTCTAATATTTTTTATATTTTTCTTATTAATAAATTACCTTTCATACAAATCTATACTAATAATCTATATCTATAATACTAATAAAGGAAGTTAATGAATTTTTATTTTATTTTATTTTCTACTCCTATTTAATCATATAAATTATAAAGACAATTATATTCTACTTACCACTTTAACTCTTACTACACTCTTCCCTTTTTAAGAATGAATATTTTGTAATTTCAAGTTCAATTAATATATAGTATTACCTATAGGAAGACCTTTCATATTCATAACATTACAAAAAAATTAAAAGGTAATATAAGAGTAACATGCACTCCTTTCAAACCCTCACTGTCCAAACGTTAGAAAAATCTTTTCTCTTTAAATGATAGAAGCTACTAGTATTTTTATTTTTCTCTATAACTTCCATAGCTCTTTCCATTCTTGTCGTTTGCTTTTATTTTTTTTCTTTACAAGTTACCTTGAATTTTATGAAAGTAAGACTTGTAAACAAAATTGAAAATGATGAGCTCAAAGTGTAATAATTATTGGTTGTTTATGTGATTCTTTTTTTGATCAGTGCTTAGCTTCATTTGATGTTATGTTATTATTAACTACTGCTTTGATGATCTAATTTGGGTATAATCTAAGACTTTAAGAGAATATGATGTGCCTTATTCGTTGTTTAGATTCAATTTTTATTTATTTATTTTCTTCTTGATTTTAATTTAGAAATTTGATTTGCATGGTCTTAGTGCCAGAAATTAATTTTTGCAACTATACGCAAATTTCACCTATTAATTATATTTTTATTCACTTCTATTGAGTTTTAATCCATTTTTTGATCTTCAATTGTCAAACATTTATTGTAAGATTATTATTTTTTTCCAATCCAAAGGTAGGTTAGGGTGGAAAACTCTACATTCTTGATTAGAATTTTGGCAAGTGCTTCCCCCAACCATATTATAAACAATCAATAAGTAATAAAATCAATGACTTAATGTCTTTTTTTTACATTTTGCCTCTCTTATTTTTTAACTTTGCACTTATTTTATGTATAAATAAAATTATAAACATATAGATAATGTGGGTAAAAAATAAAAAATTATAATTATAATTTAAAATAGTCCACATATAATGTACATGACCATCAACTAATAACAAAAAAAAAAAAAAATAGAGGAAAAACTTTTGAAGGGAATGGCATGTGATGACACGTGACTTGATCAAAATGTTGACATGAAACCCTTATGGGAGTGTTGTCTGGATAACACGCGGAGGATTGTGGGAGTTTTGGACCGCAGTTCATCAATTTGTAGGCGGCTACGTAGTAAGTGGTAAAGTTACAAAAACTTTTTAGTTGGTTTCAAGCTGGCGCCTGGCGAGCTTTGTTTTTTTTTATTAAAAGGCTCAACCGTTTGAGAAAGATTTGAACCCAACTGCTAACCACTTCGTTTTCTTTTATACTTACATACCTCTGACTCGGTTCAATCTTTATTTACTAGTTTTAAAAGTTACACAAATGAGTCGAATCGAATTCAAGTAACATGCAATTCGGTTTGAATAGAGTTGGTTCGGATCAAATATATTCATGTTTGTAAAGGATCTAAGCTTCTGTTTGGTATAAAAGAAAATGAGTGGATTAACAAAAAGAGAGAAAATGGTGTTTTCTTTTGTTTGATTGAAGAGGAAAAATGGAAAGGAAAGAAAAGGGAAGGGAAAGCGCATCCCCTCCTCCGCATAATGAATTTAATCCGTCCGATTCTGGGAGAAAAATTAGAGAGAGAAAGTGAACTAATAATCATTACAGCTGATAAATTCATTATTTTACCCTCCCACTTGCTGACCATGGTTTGAAAAATAAATTCATGTGGGGGTCACGATACTTTGTTATCTCCAACGGACAAGTGAGTCATGGATGGTGGGATCCCCATGCCATTTTTTTAATAACTTAAGGGTAATTATGGTATTCAACGTATAATATTATTTTATGGTTTTCTTTTCCTATCAAATAAAATAATATAAAATATAGGAAAAAATTTCAGCCACAACCCTCTTAGTTTACTATATTTTCAAGGACATCCCTCTATTATAAAAAAAATTATGACCCTCTTTCTAATCTATATTTAAACATCACTAACACCTCTTACTATTAAACTATCAGTTTTAACCAAAACAATTCATTTAAAATACCAAAAATGCCCTACATAAACCTCTAATAATTTTTTTACACAAAAGTTTTATTAAAATTAGAACTAATTAAAATTTATTTTTCTACATATTAAATTTGAACCAATTCAAATTCGATTGAAATTGATTAATTTTTATTTTTTTAATGTATTAAAAGNACTATATTTTCAAGGACATCCCTCTATTATAAAAAAAATTATGACCCTCTTTCTAATTTATATTTAAACATCACTAACACCCCTTACTATTAATTTAACCAAAACAATTCATTTAAAATATCAAAAATGCCCTACATAAACCTCTAATAATTTTTTTACACAAAATTTTTATTAAAATTAGAACTAATTAAAATTTATTTTTCTACATATTAAATTTGAACCAATTAAAATTCGATTGAAATTGATTAATTTTTATTTTTTTAATGTATTAAAATTCGAGCCTATTAAAATTTATTTTTTACGTATTAAAATTTTAGCTGATTTGAAATCTACCCGAATTGTTAGCGCTGATTAAAATTCGTTTTTAAGGTGATTAAAATTTATATTTTTTTTCTTATTAAAATTTGTGTTAATTAAAATGCGATTTATTAAAATTTGATTCAATTAAAATTTATATTTTTTTATGTATTAAAATTTGTGTTGATTAAAATTAGATTTGAGTCGATTAAAAATAATTTTTCATTGACTCAAATATAATTTTAATTAGCTCAAATTTAATACTTAAAAAATATAATTTTTAATCTACTCAAATTTTAATATGTAAACAAAAAAAATTTAATTAGCTTGAATCGAATTTTAATCGGTTTGAATTTTAATACGTAAAAAAAATTAGAAAATAGAGGGGGTCTCTTTGAAGATATACTTATCTAGAGAGGGTGTGGATGAAGTTTGTCCTCAAATATAACATAGACAATTTAGTAAAATTGTATTCTAGTTAATATTTTTAATCTGACAGGGAGTGTTAGTGAAGATTCAAAAAATAGAAAGGGTGTCATTGAAGATATAGTAAACTAAAGGTAGTGTGGTTGAAATTTTCCCTAAAATATATTTATCCTTCCTACCAAATAAGGAGAAAAAAATATATTTTCTTCATTTGAGAGTGAAAAACTCATCCCTTCTATTTTTTCATCTTTCTTATTTTCTATCATTTTTACCGAACATACCATAAGTTTACCACTAAATAACCATTATTCCAAAGAGAAAAAATTTACATTTTTATTTTTTTTGAATAGCTTAATTTTTTAAAATTTTACATCTCTCTCTCATGTAATAAACTATTGGGATATTAAACCTTATAAGGTTTGATCATTATTCTGATAGACTTATGTTGAGGGATTGATTACTCTAACATCCATTATTAAATTAAGGTGTTAAACTTCACCAAATGGCAGAGCTATGATAGTTATAACCCAACCAAGCTCCTTAAAAGCTTAGCTCAATGGGCAACCCTATCTGTCATATTAATCCTTCATATAGTATTATTAAATTGAATTTTTTTTTTTTAATATTGTAAACCTTTTTTTTTTTTTTTTGGGTCCAATGAGTGCCTAGCAGAAGGAACTCCTTAACTAATTGATTATGCAATCAGCGGTTAAGAATAACGTACACCAAAACTATTGGTGAAAATAATTTTTTAGTATAGCAATGAAATTATTTTTTTTTGGTACCTAAATACTACCTTAGTCCATAAAAAACCATATCCTATAATTGTTAGGGTGTGTTTGGTTGAGGTATTAAAGGTGTGAATTAGATTAACTTAATCTGATAATAATATAATACTAAGTATGAATGAGGTTATAGCAACCTGATATTAACTTTAATTAATCATGATTTGGGTCACTATTATCATTTAACATATAATATTAAGTAGTAATGAATATTATGCAGTAGGTGATATTATTTTTAACAAATTAAATATTAAAAATTCTATGACTTTATTATCCTTGCAAAATTAGAGTCACAACTTCATATAAAAATTACACACTATATAAATTCTTACCCTTAATCAGTGTTGGCCCATGCACTAGGCCATTAAGGCTATTGCCTTGGGCCCCAAATGGGAAAAATTTTTTGGGGCCCTAACATAAGCTTGTGTACAATGTTATTAGACTTAGTTTTTGGGTTTAATTTTTAAAACTTATGCATTTTGATCATTGAATTAGTAATAGAAACTAACATTGAGTAAGTTCACTAGTAATCGAATCACTACAATTTACTAGGTGTCAAAATTAGGTTCCTCTCTTGGTAAGTGTGTTTGAGTTGCTTTGATGTGTAAATTTTTTGTCTGTTATATGTGCATGCCTTGGTCTCCAAAAAAAATTAGGTTCGTAGATTAAATACAAATAATATTCTTAGAGTTTCTTACAAAAATATTTAGGGCCCCAGAGTTCGAACTGATTTTTTTATCTTGCCCAATGTTTATTGTATACAAAAAATATGTGTTAACACCAAATAATATATTTTTCTACTTTATTATCAAATTTATGATTTAATTATTTTTATAAAACGCACAAAATGACTATAGAATAAATTGAGTAGGAAGTACATAACTATCTGAAATTAATTGTACCATAGTTGCCTTACTAAATTTTTTTGTTAAAACATTTCTTTGGTTCTCTACTATATTAACTCACAAATTTTAACTTTTACATTTTTTAAAAAAAATTATTTTATTAGCTAGTATAAATTTTTATTCTTTTTCTATTTATCTTCAATAAATAACTAGTTTAATTACATTTGGTCGAGGACTTGACTTTTGTTAATTGAATTTTAATGTATAAAACTCGAATTCAAAAATTCAATTAAGATTTCTGAATCTCAAAAAGGCAAAAGAAAAAAAAAAGAAGTTAAATAACCACAATCAATTTTTGATAATTATTTGCACTATTGTAAAATATATTAATAGGGCCTAATTTAAAATTTTTCACCTAGGACCCTCATATATGTCGTGTTGTCCCTGCCCTTAATATTTGTTTTGTCATTTTTAATTTAATACCATATACTATTACTTAATCCAAACACAAATTTTGTATTATAATTATAGATTTATATATTATCCCAACTTTGATCCAAACTTATTATACAAGGGTATGATTAAATAATATTCTTGTTAGCACTATTTTATAGATTGGATGAAAATTAATTATCAAATCTCATTTTTTATTTGTACTTGAACCAAACGTGCCGCTTGTTTTGATGGGTTTAAGGATATTGGCTACTTTTGCAGCTTCCTTCATTGTAGAATATGCTTCATCTGTCATTATAAGCAAGCTGCGGAAGGAAAAATCAATTACAGCAGCCCAAAGAACACACAATAACCACTTGGCTTTAACAGTTATGAATTGCAGTGTAAATAGATGTACNATTCGAGCCTATTAAAATTTATTTTTTACGTATTAAAATTTTAGCTGATTTGAAATCTACCCGAATTGTTAGCGCTGATTAAAATTCGTTTTTAAGGTGATTAAAATTTATATTTTTTTACTTATTAAAATTTGTGTTAATTAAAATGCGATTTATTAAAATTTGATTCAATTAAAATTTATATTTTTTTATGTATTAAAATTTGTGTTGATTAAAATTAGATTTGAGTCGATTAAAAATAATTTTTCATTGACTCAAATATAATTTTAATTAGCTCAAATTTAATACTTAAAAAATATAATTTTTAATCTACTCAAATTTTAATATGTAAACANATTAAAAATAATTTTTCATTGACTCAAATATAATTTTAATTAGCTCAAATTTAATACATAAAAAATATAATTTTTAATCTACTCAAATTTTAATATGTAAACNGAAAAAAAGAAAATCTAATTTTGAAGTCTCGGACGAACCGTTATGAAGCGAGCGAGGAGACAGCTTTGTTGTGGACCTTTCTTTGGTTTCTTTTATAAACTCCACTGGCCGTCCATGGATTATAGGTTTTTTCCTGTNTACGTAAAAAAAATTAGAAAATAGAGGGGGTCTCTTTGAAGATATACTTATCTAGAGGGGGGTGTGGATGAAGTTTGTCCTCAAATATAACATAGACAATTTAGTAAAATTGTATTCTAGTTAATATTTTTAATCTGACAGGGAGTGTTAGTGAAGATTCAAAAAATAGAAAGGGTGTCATTGAAGATATAGTAAACTAAAGGTAGTGTGGTTGAAATTTTCCCTAAAATATATTTATCCTTCCTACCAAATAAGGAGAAAAAAATATATTTTCTTCATTTGAGAGTGAAAAACTCATCCCTTCTATTTTTTCATCTTTCTTATTTTCTATCATTTTTACCGAACATACCATAAGTTTACCACTAAATAACCATTATTCCAAAGAGAAAAAATTTACATTTTTATTTTTTTTGAATAGCTTAATTTTTTAAAATTTTACATCTCTCTCTCATGTAATAAACTATTGGGATATTAAACCTTATAAGGTTTGATCATTATTCTGATAGACTTATGTTGAGGGATTGATTACTCTAACATCCATTATTAAATTAAGGTGTTAAACTTCACCAAATGGCAGAGCTATGATAGTTATAACCCAACCAAGCTCCTTAAAAGCTTAGCTCAATGGGCAACCCTATCTGTCATATTAATCCTTCATATAGTATTATTAAATTGAATTTTTTTTTTTTAATATTGTACCCCTTTTTTTTTTTTTTGGGTCCAATGAGTGCCTAGCAGAAGGAACTCCTTAACTAATTGATTATGCAATCAGCGGTTAAGAATAACGTACACCAAAACTATTGGTGAAAATATTTTTTTAGTATAGCAATGAAATTATTTTTTTTTGGTACCGTAATACTACCTTAGTCCATAAAAAACCATATCCTATAATTGTTAGGGTGTGTTTGGTTGAGGTATTAAAGGTGTGAATTAGATTAACTTAATCTGATAATAATATAATACTAAGTATGAATGAGGTTATAGCAACCTGATATTAACTTTAATTAATCATGATTTGGGTCACTATTATCATTTAACATATAATATTAAGTAGTAATGAATATCATGCAGTAGGTGATATTATTTTTAACAAATTAAATATTAAAAATTCTATGACTTTATTATCCTTGTAAAATTAGAGTCACAACTTCATATAAAAATTACACACTATATAAATTCTTACCCTTAATCAGTGTTGGCCCATGCACTAGGCCATTAAGGCTATTGCCTTGGGCCCCAAATGGG
>CAUOFW020001036.1:877013-889710 GCA_963454935.2 Ilex paraguariensis | reverse complement strand
CCCCCCCCCCCCCCCCCCAACACGCAAACAAGGAAAAAAAGAAAATCTAATTTTGAAGTCTCGGACGAACCGTTATGAAGCGAGCGAGGAGACAGCTTTGTTGTGGACCTTTCTTTGGTTTCTTTTATAAACTCCACTGGCCGTCCATGGATTATAGGTTTTTTCCTGTGCAGTTATGAGGTAAAAGCTGCAATTTTTTTTTTTTTTGTGCTTTCTGGAGGTGGAGGCTGCTGTTTTTGCTGGAATGCTGCATTTGATATGAATGTTCAAGAAGTGTTGATATTTTAGGTTTTATTTATTTATTTATTTTTTTGGGAGGGGAGGGGGGGGAGTTGGCATTGCCAGGGTTGTTTTGTAAAGTGTTGTTTTTGTGCAGTGTAAAGGATTAAACAGATATATGAAGTCCAAGTTATGAATTGCAGTGTAAATAGATGTATGTCATTGGAATTACCTCCAAATTATGCTATGGAAAATGCAGATTTTTTTTCTTTGACAAAGTATTGGAATTGGATTTATTTTTAAATTAGAACATAACTAGGTCAGACATTAATCACTGCCTTCATCCAAACCAGTGAAGAGGCTGATTGTATATAAGCAAGGGTAAAATAGGGAACTCAGAGGAGAATAAGCTATCACGTCACATTTTTACTGGCTTGTCATTAACCGCATAGAGGGTAAGGGTGGTGTTTTGAAACGCATGTATAAACTACAAGGGTATGTAGTGAAATTTCGGGTTATCAATGAAATATAACCTAAATCTAGCGTATGTCAATAAAATTTATCCAATTATTTATCAATGACCAAAGAATATGAACTTTTTACATATAATTATCACAAATTAAATTATAATCAAATTACTTTGTATCGATTACCAATATTAGTAATTGACGACTACACAATTCAAACACTTTAAAATTTACCTCAAATAAGTTAAAAAATAATAACAATCATTTTTAGGTCATTATGTTTTGACATGAAGATTTTGTACGATTTGGACAAGACATGGTCTCGAAGATTGAAATGGTTCATGCCTCAAGCCAGCTAAGCATTTCCCATTATAACAACAGGAAGAACCCAAAACAAGCGGTTCTAAACAAATATCACGTGACTCAAAAAATTTAAACTATTAAAGAGGGTATAATCCCTTTCATGTTGAGGCTAAATTTTAGACCTAATAGGCAAAAATCTTCTAATAATTATGATGGCGACGAGATTTGAACACAGACCTTACTCTAATACAATGCTAAACATCTATTTACTCCAAAATTTTAAGCTATTAGAGAGGGTATAACTTAACTATTACAAACAGTACCTCCAAGTGATGGTCACCATGCTCATATATCTGGTCATCTTCCACTATGATAGACCCAAAAAGTTCTTTCAAGCTGCCGCTACATGTATTTTGTGGCACTCATTAGTCATAATGCAAAACATCAGATAATTCTTAAAACAACCCAAACTACAACCATCTTATTTTACAATTTACACCATAAAAAAAAAAAAAAAAAAAGTGCAGTGCACCACTGCAAACTGCGGAGAGGGTCAGATTTACTCGGTCTTACCCCATAAAATGTATAATACAAATAACCACCAACTTTCNAAAAAAAAAAAAAAAAAAAAAAAAAAAGTACAGTGCACCACTGCAAACTGCGGAGAGGGTCAGATTTACTCGGTCTTACCCCATAAAATGTATAATACAAATAACCACCAACTGNATTCTTAGAGTTTCTTACAAAAATATTTAGGGCCCCAGAGTTCGAACTGATTTTTTTATCTTGCCCAATGTTTATTGTATACAAAAAATATGTGTTAACACCAAATAATATATTTTTCTACTTTATTATCAAATTTATGATTTAATTATTTTTATAAAACGCACAAAATGACTATAGAATAAATTGAGTAGAAGTACATAACTATCTGAAATTAATTGTACCATAGTTGCCTTACTAAATTTTTTTGTTAAAACATTTCTTTGGTTCTCTACTATATTAACTCACAAATTTTAACTTTTACATTTTTTAAAAAAAATTATTTTATTAGCTAGTATAAATTTTTATTCTTTTTCTATTTATCTTCAATAAATAACTAGTTTAATTACATTTGGTCGAGGACTTGACTTTTGTTAATTGAATTTTAATGTATAAAACTCGAATTCAAAAATTCAATTAAGATTTCTGAATCTCAAAAAGGCAAAAGAAAAAAAAAAGAAGTTAAATAACCACAATCAATTTTTGATAATTATTTGCACTATTGTAAAATATATTAATAGGGCCTAATTTAAAATTTTTCACCTAGGACCCTCATATATGTCGTGTTGTCCCTGCCCTTAATATTTGTTTTGTCATTTTTAATTTAATACCATATACTATTACTTAATCCAAACACAAATTTTGTATTATAATTATAGATTTATATATTATCCCAACTTTGATCCAAACTTATTATACAAGGATATGATTAAATAATATTCTTGTTAGCACTATTTTATAGATTGGATGAAAATTAATTATCAAATCTCATTTTTTATTTGTACTTGAACCAAACGTGCCGCTTGTTTTGATGGGTTTAAGGATATTGGCTACTTTTGCAGCTTCCTTCATTGTAGAATATGCTTCATCTGTCATTATAAGCAAGCTGCGGAAGGAAAAATCAATTACAGCAGCCCAAAGAACACACAATAACCACTTGGCTTTAACAGTTATGAATTGCAGTGTAAATAGATGTACGTCATTGGAATTACCTCCAAATTATGCTATGGAAAATGCAGATTTTTTTTCTTTGACAAAGTATTGGAATTGGATTTATTTTTAAATTAGAACATAACTAGGTCAGACATTAATCACTGCCTTCATCCAAACCAGTGAAGAGGCTGATTGTATATAAGCAAGGGTAAAATAGGGAACTCAGAGGAGAATAAGCTATCACGTCACATTTTTACTGGCTTGTCATTAACCGCATAGAGGGTAAGGGTGGTTTTTGAAACGCATGTATAAACTACAAGGGTATGTAGTGAAATTTCGGGTTATCAATGAAATATAACCTAAATCTAGAGTATGTCAATAAAATTTATCCAATTATTTATCAATGACCAAAGAATATGAACTTTTTACATATAATTATCACAAATTAAATTATAATCAAATTACTTTGTATCGATTACCAATATTAGTAATTGACGACTACACAATTCAAACACTTTTAAATTTACCTCAAATAAGTTAAAAAATAATAACAATCATTTTTAGGTCATTATGTTTTGACATGAAGATTTTGTACGATTTGGATAAGACATGGTCTCGAAGATTGAAATGGTTCATGCCTCAAGCCAGCTAAGCATTTCCCATTATAACAACAGGAAGAACCCAAAACAAGCGGTTCTAAACAAATATCACGTGACTCAAAAAATTTAAACTATTAAAGAGGGTATAATCCCTTTCATGTTGAGGCTAAATTTTAGACCTAATACGCAAAAATCTTCTAATAATTATGATGGCGACGAGATTTGAACACAGACCTTACTCTAATACAATGCTAAACATCTATTTACTCCAAAATCTTAAGCTATTAGAGAGGGTATAACTTAACTATTACAAACAGTACCTCCAAGTGATGGTCACCATGCTCATATATCTGGTCATCTTCCACTATGATAGACCCAAAAAGTTCTTTCAAGCTGCCGCTACATGTATTTTGTGGCACACATTAGTCATAATGCAAAACATCAGATAATTCTTAAAACAACCCAAACTACAACCATCTTATTTTACAATTTACACCATAAAAAAAAAAAAAAAAAAAAAAAAGTGCAGTGCACCACTGCAAACTGCGGAGAGGGTCAGATTTACTCGGTCTTACCCCATAAAATGTATAATACAAATAACCACCAACTTTCAACCGATTCCGATATTTCTGCAGTTATAGAAGAATAACATACTGTATGCCAGCGATCATTCTGTCTATCAAGGAAACATTCCTTCGAGAAACTCATCAAAGTTTTCCTCCTCCTCAATCTTTAGGTTACCCGCAGAAGTTGATTCTTTTCTTCCTACAAAATAGGTAAAAGCAGTGTAAGCATTATGCAAATGATAAATGACGAGTCAAGCAGCATTGGGAGGATTCCATTCAAAACTACAGAAAGGAACCGGTCCTTATAGAGTAGGGCTGTGTCTAGATCTGTGAACCAAGTTTAAACTGCACTAGAATGCCCATAAGAAGCCAATATCCTCCATGGAAGCTCTTTAACTTTGAGGAATTAAAGCTGAGCTAGAGTCCCAGTCTGATGTAAGATCAAAGCTTAATTTTATAGTTTAGCAGCTAACTAGCCTACTAACTAGTATCACGATGAATATGGAAATACTAGACATAAATTATGTGGACTATAGTATTTTTTGTCAAAGAATACAATACTCCCAGCTTGGCCTGTCAATGGATCAAATTTTGATCCAAATCCAACCCAAATTTGAATCCTATTAAGTGGACAAGGATTGTTATTTTTTACTGATAGTCCAACTCAAAATCCAAATCTGTTACACCATATTTAATGGATTCGGATTTGTATATGCCAATATCCAATCCGAATATAAATGCATAAATGTATGATGAAATTAAGCTATTATTTGAGAAAAATTGTATTGAAATTTAGATGTAATTTGCTAGAATACCGCTTAATTCAGTTATTCAGATCAGGTATCTAATTCTTAGCTGATTCAGATATGACCTATGAAAATAAAATCCGTCGGATGATTGGATCCTAGTCAGAACTTTTTAATCGGANAACCCAAAACAAGCGGTTCTAAACAAATATCACGTGACTCAAAAAATTTAAACTATTAAAGAGGGTATAATCCCTTTCATGTTGAGGCTAAATTTTAGACCTAATAGGCAAAAATCTTCTAATAATTATGATGGCGACGAGATTTGAACACAGACCTTACTCTAATACAATGCTAAACATCTATTTACTCCAAAATTTTAAGCTATTAGAGAGGGTATAACTTAACTATTACAAACAGTACCTCCAAGTGATGGTCACCATGCTCATATATCTGGTCATCTTCCACTATGATAGACCCAAAAAGTTCTTTCAAGCTGCCGCTACATGTATTTTGTGGCACTCATTAGTCATAATGCAAAACATCAGATAATTCTTAAAACAACCCAAACTACAACCATCTTATTTTACAATTTACACCAAAAAAAAAAAAAAAAAAAAAGTGCAGTGCACCACTGCAAACTGCGGAGAGGGTCAGATTTACTCGGTCTTACCCCATAAAATGTATAATACAAATAACCACCAACTTTCAACCGATTCCGATATTTCTGCAGTTATAGAAGAATAACATACTGTATGCCAGCGATCATTCTGTCTATCAAGGAAACATTCCTTCGAGAAACTTATCAAAGTTTTCCTCCTCCTCAATCTTTAGGTTACCCGCAGAAGTTGATTCTTTTCTTCCTACAAAATAGGTAAAAGCAGTGTAAGCATTATGCAAATGATAAATGACGAGTCAAGCAGCATTGGGAGGATTCCATTCAAAACTACAGAAAGGAACCGGTCCTTATAGAGTAGGGCTGTGTCTAGATCTGTGAACCAAGTTTAAACTGCACTAGAATGCCCATAAGAAGCCAATATCCTCCATGGAAGCTCTTTAACTTTGAGGAATTAAAGCTGAGCTAGAGTCCCAGTCTGATGTAAGATCAAAGCTTAATTTTATAGTTTAGCAGCTAACTAGCCTACTAACTAGTATCACGATGAATATGGAAATACTAGACATAAATTATGTGGACTATAGTATTTTTTGTCAAAGAATACAATACTCCCAACTTGGCCTGTCAATGGATCAAATTTTGATCCAAATCCAACCCAAATTTGAATCCTATTAAGTGGACAAGGATTGTTATTTTTTACTGATAGTCCAACTCAAAATCCAAATCTGTTACACCATATTTAATGGATTCGGATTTGTATATGCCAATATCCAATCCGAATATAAATGCATAAATGTATGATGAAATTAAGCTATTATTTGAGAAAAATTGTATTGAAATTTAGATGTAATTTGCTAGAATACCGCTTAATTCAGTTATTCAGATCAGGTATCTAATTCTTAGCTGATTCAGATATGACCTATGAAAATAAAATCCGTCAGATGATTGGATCCTAGTCAGAACTTTTTAATCGGATTCAGATTGACTACAATCAAATCCAAATCCGACCCGCTGACAGGCCTACTCCCAAGCTTCCATGGTATATCCTGTTTATGATCCACTCCTCCACCCATCTACCCCAATTAATCTGTACAGAAAGCATTGTTTTGGCAACATGAAGTGAAAATTATTAACTTCAGGAGGATCAAAGTTTGCTTGGAAATCACTGTTAGAACAGCCGTTCACTCAAACACACTTGAGCCTGAAATAATTAGAATGACCAAACGAATGCCACGTGCATTGCTTTCAAATGTTTCTGAAAGTACAATGGCCTTCACCAAAGATATCTTTTCATCCCTCTCTCTCCTCCTTTTTTCTGGTAGAGAGAAATGAAAGGCCAAGTAGAGGTATATCGCCAACAAAACAAATAAAAAGTTAACATTCTCTTCCAAACGAACACACATACAGCTCCTATTTTGCTATTAAGTCATCTAGACCTCTATCAAACAGCTTAGCTTATTTCTAATATTATAACTATGCAACCATCCGACTTTTGCAGGTTTTGACCCAGCTATAGAGATATACGTTTCGGTGTAAAATATCTAGAGAAGTCATGCCCTAAATGAAGAAAACAATGCTGAGAAGAAACAGTAGATGCAGCTCGAAATGCAATAAAAATTGAGTCATGAAGAGTAAATGGGACACTAGCATATATTNTGGGAGGATTCCATTCAAAACTACAGAAAGGAACCGGTCCTTATAGAGTAGGGCTGTGTCTAGATCTGTGAACCAAGTTTAAACTGCACTAGAATGCCCATAAGAAGCCAATATCCTCCATGGAAGCTCTTTAACTTTGAGGAATTAAAGCTGAGCTAGAGTCCCAGTCTGATGTAAGATCAAAGCTTAATTTTATAGTTTAGCAGCTAACTAGCCTACTAACTAGTATCACGATGAATATGGAAATACTAGACATAAATTATGTGGACTATAGTATTTTTTGTCAAAGAATACAATACTCCCAACTTGGCCTGTCAATGGATCAAATTTTGATCCAAATCCAACCCAAATTTGAATCCTATTAAGTGGACAAGGATTGTTATTTTTTACTGATAGTCCAACTCAAAATCCAAATCTGTTACACCATATTTAATGGATTCGGATTTGTATATGCCAATATCCAATCCGAATATAAATGCATAAATGTATGATGAAATTAAGCTATTATTTGAGAAAAATTGTATTGAAATTTAGATGTAATTTGCTAGAATACCGCTTAATTCAGTTATTCAGATCAGGTATCTAATTCTTAGCTGATTCAGATATGACCTATGAAAATAAAATCCGTCGGATGATTGGATCCTAGTCAGAACTTTTTAATCGGATTCAGATTGACTACAATCAAATCCAAATCCGACCCGCTGACAGGCCTACTCCCAACAAGCNTAGCTGATTCAGATATGACCTATGAAAATAAAATCCGTCAGATGATTGGATCCTAGTCAGAACTTTTTAATCGGATTCAGATTGACTACAATCAAATCCAAATCCGACCCGCTGACAGGCCTACTCCCAAGCTTCCATGGTATATCCTGTTTATGATCCACTCCTCCACCCATCTACCCCAATTAATCTGTACAGAAAGCATTGTTTTGGCAACATGAAGTGAAAATTATTAACTTCAGGAGGATCAAAGTTTGCTTGGAAATCACTGTTAGAACAGCCGTTCACTCAAACACACTTGAGCCTGAAATAATTAGAATGACCAAACGAATGCCACGTGCATTGCTTTCAAATGTTTCTGAAAGTACAATGGCCTTCACCAAAGATATCTTTTCATCCCTCTCTCTCCTTTTTTCTGGTAGAGAGAAATGAAAGGCCAAGTAGAGGTATATCGCCAACAAAACAAATAAAAAGTTAACATTCTCTTCCAAACGAACACACATACAGCTCCTATTTTGCTATTAAGTCATCTAGACCTCTATCAAACAGCTTAGCTTATTTCTAATATTATAACTATGCAACCATCCTACTTTTGCAGGTTTTGACCCAAGCTATAGAGATATACGTTTCGGTGTAAAATATCTAGAGAAGTCATGCCCTAAATGAAGAAAACAATGCTAAGAAGAAACAGTAGATGCAGCTCGAAATGCAATAAAAATTGAGTCATGAAGAGTAAATGGGACAGTAGCATATATATATGGAGAGTAAATGACGCTGGAGTACAATCAATGCAGAACCAAACCTTTTCTCTTTCCCCTCCTCCTGTATTCATGATCCATGTCATCACTTTCTGACCTTTCCCTGAGAACAGAGGATAAGTGAGTTCTATGTAGCAGGAAGTATTGGATATGCACTGTCATTAGTATAAATATGTTCCCAAGAGGAAAACAGAACACCCTTCAGATATACCTTTTCCTTCGGAGCTCTTCTTCCTCTCTTAGTTTGAATATTTCCTTCTCTTTCTGTTTTTTATAAAGCAGCTTCTCTGCACATCTATTTCAACATGAGGAAAAGAAGTGTGAGGAGGTATCCAAATAACGAGTTCAAAATTACTGGAACATTAAAAACAGCATTTTATTGATGCCGAGAAGGATATTTTCAACTAAGCTGAGGCATAATGAAGTCAGAAAGCCGACACTGTTGATTACAATAACCACCAAACTGCATCATTCTAACAAAAAGTAAGGAGAACTTACTTTGTTGGAATTATGGCAACTAGATGCTTTTTTATAACCTTATCAAGTTTTCTAAAGAAATAAACTCTCACGGGCTCCTTCTTTAAGTGCCTTTGATAATGTCAAAATGGATTAAACTGGAAAAAAAAATTAACTTATAATGGCCTTGAATTTCAAGTCGGGGAGGCTCAAATCTCCCCGGGAAAAAGGTCTTTAACATTTAATCTGAACTTATATTTTATATCTTAAGCAATCTGGAAGTCGAGATGTTTCTCTACAATATCTACCAGGGAAAACAAAAAAGAAATTTACCCTACAGTTCTCAATTATGCAAATTCTGCCCTTAGGTTCTAAGCAGAAAATTCTGTGTCAAATTTTTAATATTAACAAACAATATTAAAATATCAGAAAACAAAAGAAAGCCCCCAAGAAGCTCACGAAGTCATAAATCAATGAAACAGTTACATAGTCAAAGGCAACTTAATAATCAATGGATAGCAGAGAGCTTATAAGTAAACATTGGCTGCCCCTTCCCTCGGCCTCATTGCTTCCACACTCTTAAACTGCAGTCTATTTTCCTTCAAAAACCTTATCATGTAGCCAAATCAAAATCGAACGTGCATTTAAGACAAGCCCAAATTGTTTCCAAAAAAAAAGTTGCATTTTTACATTAGATACTGGGAAGACACTCAAAAGCATAGTTGTGATATTCATTGGTAGGGATGAATGGAGGAACAATCGTAATGTCCATCTAAATTGCAAGATGGACGGGAAGAAAAAGGCAAGTAAGATCAAGGAATTGAGTTTATCTAGTAGCATGTCAGCATGGCCACGTCAAAGGTTTATACCACGTCTTCTAGGCTGTTAAGCATGCCATGACCAAGAAGAGCACAAGCCGAACAGACCCCAGGAGTGGCATAGTTCCATACATAATAAGAAGTGCACAATTGAAAATGAGAGCCCAAAATTTCTACAAATATACACGGTATATGAAAGTCGCATGCTCCAAGAACTACAAACCACCTGAATCAGTGCAAACTAATGAAACCATAGAGAAATCATATATAGGAAGAGACACAGCATTGGAAGCTGTTAAGCAATTACACCTTTCACAAGCGACCACTTTCACCAGGGCCTGTTTGTTTTCTCCTGCTTCAAAATAAGAAAAGTTCACCTGCAATACAACAGCCAATGAGATGGAATACAAAATCTCAACTTAAATACAATACGAGTAAACATCATGAAATTAAAAGAAAACCCATGTAAAAAAGCTACTTTGCTTTCATGACACAATATGAAGTCTCTCCAACTATTAGCACAACCCAACTCAACAAAAACGTTGTCCCAACATTGTTGGGATCGATCAGCTACATGAATCTTGTTTTGCCATTGTGCTCTATCAACTCAACTATCAGCACAACAACGAAACATTTTCATCAAATGAGAAAACAAGATGTTTCATCAGCATCCTTAAAATCTGGATAAACTCTTTGCAGCATGGTTCAAAGCACAAGGTCATTCATAAAAACAAAAAAGGGACCTAAATAGTCTAGTCCTACTGTATCTTTCATTCACAACATCCAACATTCCAACATCTTCCTACAGAAAAAAAATAAGGGATTTTGAGAAATTTCAAGTGCCACATAACATTGCTCCATACAATCAAGTTAACATCAAATGGAGAGTGGCATATTTGACAAACATGTTAAAATTCAATGACCGACGTTGAAGCAATACATAACTAACGGCTGGAGTAATAAGAATCTAACTATGAAGATAGATTCTTCATCCACTGATGCCAAAAATGCTTCAGCTTTCTATTCTTTTGAGATTTTTCGCCTATAAGATTGCGCAGAAGGTATTTTAGCACCGCTATGCTCGCATCACTTATAATTGAAGTCGTCTAATGCGATCTCATGCATGGCCATCATTAAGTTGGTTGGGCTGCCTATAGTTACAGAATTGTTCACAGAAGCACCCCTGACTCTCTCTCTATATATAAATGCAGTAGTAATAAGAATCTAACCATGAAGTTAGAATAAGTTGGATGGAGACTCTAGGTTTTTCCTCGTAGGACAACACAAGGAGGGTAACCCTCCATATCCCTTCCCCCCAAACCAAAAAAAAAAAAAAAAAACCCCAAAAAACACTCCTCTTACATAAAAAATTCTATATGATTGCTCCTTAGAATTTAAAAAATTCACCTTTTGAACCCAGAGAGGATAATTCAACAGCTTAAACTAAACGAATTATATGATGCCCCCTCTATGAAATGTTAGGATACATTGGACTTTTTAGCTCGTCTTTCTTTTAACAAACTAGTTGAATTATGTGTTTAATTCACGTGATCCTTTTCCATGAATTCATCCTCCCAAATACAACCACTTTCATGAGTTGCTTATTTGGAGCTTCAGTACCTTAGATAAAAATAAAAAATCCTAGCTCTGCCCCCGACACACTCAACTCGATCTTTAAAGATTCTTATATTTCTTTCCTTCTAAATAACTCACAAATTAGCAATAATGACACAATTCCAAAGTGTTTTTTCCCTTATCAATCCTCCCAAGAATTATGATTTCTCCAACAAACAAAGATGTAGTTGAAACGAGAACCACCCAATAATAACTTGTACTACAACGACAATACAATAGGGCAGTGTAAAAATAAATGAACAATGCTTTCATAATACCTTTTACAGATGATATGACACACCATCCAACGGGCCTTTGATCCAATGATACTCTTTACCTTGTGAAGGCTTTGCCTTCTTAAGGTTAAGGGTTCAAGCCCCTTTTCCCTTTCCCCCTCCCCCTACCCCTAAAAAAAAAAATGACACACCATTGCGGACAAAGACAAGAGTGAGGCCTCCTCTTTTTGAAGCATATCTATAGTATTAACCTTATCAAGTGCAACAGCCCATGCAAAAACTTGCACTTTAATCAACACTTTAACCTTTCAAATCATCATGGAAGGTATAAAAAAGGGCAAAGAATCATCTATAAGAGAATCATATAAGGACTTGCAAGAAAAAACTCCCAACGACTCAAGAACCCATCTTCTTCTATCACACGACTCTTGACACAACAAAAGATTATTAAGAATATTCAAGAGAGATAAAACATCACTCATATCCCAATCATCAAGATTCTTATAACAATCAAAATCCCAAGAATATGGTTGATTATAAGAAACAATCATAAGAGCAATGGTCACACCATGATATGACGATAAATGATAAAGACGTGAAAACAAACAGGACAAAGTTGACTCCCCCACCCAAACATCCTCCCCAAAACGAACTCTCATCTTTTTACCTACTACCCACCTAAGTTTTTGGAAAAACCACGTTACTCTTTGAGATATGAATTTCCATGGACTTCAAAACTTCTCCTTTCAACCTATTAGCATTGTTATCAAAATCGTATGATTCGAGAATTGAATCGTATGATTTGATTCTATTTCATTCGATTCGCATCTTACTATAAGATCATTTTCAGCATAAACTTGTTGGAATCGATTCGTGTTGTCATACCCCATTTTTTCTTCTTCTTCAAAATATGCTCTATTTTTTGTTTTTCATCAAAAATTTCTTTTTTAATCAAATGTGGGAAGTGATTTTCTAAGTTTAGATGCTCAAGTATGAGTTTTTCCTATTTTTAGCTTAAGTTGCAAATTATTGGCTTACATATCTCTATAGGCCTTAGATCATGAGTTTGAAGGTTCTATATGCTCTATTCGTTTTTCTTAAACTATATGCTATGTTTTTTTTTTCATAAATTAATTTTTGCATACTTATTTTTAAATTTGATCAGGTGGTGAATTTGAGAATGGTTACTAAGAAAATGAAAACGAAGCAAAAAAAGAATGCCGAT
>CAUOFW020001036.1:856067-876187 GCA_963454935.2 Ilex paraguariensis | reverse complement strand
CCCCCCCGGCCCAAAAAAAAAAAAAAAAACTCCCTAAACTTCCTTCTAAATGTGTGGTGTTTTAACAACATATTCTCAAATCTAAAAAGACATGGACCTCATCTAACCTTGGATGAATCAATGCACTATAGGGCAATGATTTGACATTACCCCTGTAAGAAGCTCCTACCCAACTCCCAGATACCAATCCTCCAACTCAATAGAAAAAAGAAACCTATCCAATCTTGTCAAGTGCCTTTAGGGCCTTGAAGATCCAAACAAGATTGTTAATGAGACCAAGATGCAAGTTTCAAGTCTTATTTCTTTAGGTGAGGCTGGATAACTAGGAACAATTTGCACAAAGAAAAGTTTCAAAGATAAATTAGGATAGACCCCATGTTTTCTTAGCTATGCCATAGATAAAATAAAGGAGAAAGGAGGTTGTGAGCGTAAACACTGAAGCTTTAATGAAATTGTTGGTATAGTTCTACCTTCACAAAATCGGTCATTAACATACTTATCTTCTTTTGGATAAGTATATGTGTATTGATAATAAGCAAATGTACATCATAGTGACAAGTTAAAAAATCAAATAAATACTGCCACTGCTGGACTTCAAAAAAATAAATAAATCTGCAGTAAGCTCAAAGAGAAAGAACTTTATCTATAAAGAGTGCTGGAACTTATACATACTCATCTAGATAAATTCTCATGTATAGGCAAACTCAATAAGGAACAAACCAAAGAGTCAGCCAGGAGGATTGATGTGTCAATTCTGAAGGATGCTTATGACACTATGAGCTGGTTTGATCTTCATGGATAAAATCCTGCTTCTAATGGCATTAATAGTTGTAATTTTGACAGCAGCAACATCACTGCTATNCTATGAGCTGGTTTGATCTTCATGGATAAAATCCTGCTTCTAATGGCATTAATAGTTTTAATTTTGACAGCAGCAACATAACTGCTAGNGGAGGATTGATGTGTCAATTCTGAAGGATGCTTATGACACTATGAGCTGGTTTGATCTTCATGGATAAAATCCTGCTTCTAATGGCATTAATAGTTGTAATTTTGACAGCAGCAACATCACTGCTATCATGCTGGAAAATTCTATTATTCCTGTGTCTTCACAAAACTATAAACGGTAGCTACTAAACAAATCTTTAGGAGTGAAAATCTGAACAATTTACCCTTCCATTCACTTGATGCCCTATGTATGAACTGAGGCAATGGGGTGGGATTCCATATAATGCCGCATTTTAACAACACATGACTACATATTTCAGCAGCAAATGAGCATTCAAAGAACAATTGTTTGTGTGTCTCATTCTCAGAACAAAGTGACCTCTGGTAACAGAAATAAGTGACTTCTATCTGTAGGATGTAAGGATGATTTGACCAAGCATTGTGATGACATCATAATGACTTGAAACCAATTTAACAAAACTGATATTGCCCCAAGACAAAATATTCCAATGACATGGAGTACGGTGCAAGAATGGTTAGACCCAAACTTCAGACCTGGCATCAAAGCCAAAAGTAAAACCATTTTGTCGTCACTAAAAGTGCTTCGAGACATAATCTTCCAATGACAGCTTCTGGTAGAACAAGACTAGATGCAATCTTCGTATCAATTAGTGAAAATTGTAGGAACCAAGACCACATGATGTTTAAGCACATAATTGCATTGAAAAGGAAAATCCTAAATTGACTCATAGAAGAGGAAATTATTTCAAAGATGGAAACAAGATTTATTAATATCTTCAATTACTTTAGTTTTCATTAAGAGGGATCCAAAAAAAATGATATCAACTTCAAGCATGATGTGAAGCAGTTCTTAGAAAGATATTGCAGCCATATTTAGTTGTAAAGGTTTATGTAGGAGTCTTTTCATAAGAATGGTTGCATAGTATCTGTTCTGAAGTTAGAGTACTACGAATGGAGGCTTTTTACGTAACCACTGCAGGTACAGGGTCATTCTGCCTAGTTTTAGGATCTTGTGAAAACCTAAAACAAGCAGCAGCTCGAGATGGAAAGCCTCCAACAAGTAGAAATTTGAGTGTTTTGTAAAAAAATTTTGTTGATCTCTCACCTCCAGTTCTCTTCCTCTTCTTCTAATTCTGACTTCCAGCACACACACTATCTCTCTCTCTCATCTCTGCATTTTCTCGGAATTCTCTTTTTCTTACCTTATTCTTTCTTTTCTTGAAAACTCGAGGAATTGCTAGTGGACTCGTCAATTTAATTTCCTGCTTTTCTTTCCATCTTCTTTTATCTTTCTAACCTCATCAGAAGTGCCTCGGAAGCACCAAGTTCATCAAAGCCACAACAAAAGGATACTCGTCTGATGTCCATCACCGTCTCTCTTGGAAAACATGTATAATGTATTGAATTGGCAAGGCCATCCATTGGTTCTATGAGCATTAAAGATCGGACAGGAGTTCTAGTTTGTAGCTTTAATCTCAAGGATGAAGGGAGAGAGAAAATTTGAGATTTTAGGTCAATGAGCTTGATAGGGTATGTTTAGAGGTTATTTACTGAATTCTTGCTTTTTGCCTCAAGAATTTGGTATAAGATGTCTCAGAAAAATTATATAGATATGACAGAAATGAAACTCCATTTTTAACATAAATCCATAATCTCCTCAACATAAATCTGCCAAAATACGCCCAAATGTCACTTTGTGAAACATAAGACGGACGACATCCTAAGATAATTTGAAGAATTGATGGTAAGTTGATAACAGAAAAAGCTCTCAAGAACTGACGTCCACAGGAATTGTGTGGACATGATTTCGTCATTTTCATGGAAATCCTGTTTTCTTACCTTATTCTCTCTCTCTCTCTCTCTCACACACACACACACACACACACTTCATTTTCTCGAAAATCTCCTTTTCTTCCCTTATTCTCTCTTTTCTTGTAAGCTTGAGGAACTGCTAGTGGACTCAAGGGTTTATTTTCCTTCGTCTTCTCTTCCGATCTTCTTTTGTCTTCCTTACCTCAAGATCTACAATCTCATTGACATAAATTTTCCAAAAGGTGCCCTAACTTCACTTTGTGAAACTGAAACATAAGAAGGGGACAACATCCAAAAATGGATCAAATAATGAATGGTACCAGCAAAATCTCTCGAGACATGATACCCACAGATAGTTTGTGAATCATAAGCAAAGATCAATTTTATCCCTTGTTCGGTATAGAGGAAATGCTTCAGTAGCTCTAATAACACAATACTTACGCTGGTTTGTGCCAGAAAAGTAACCAAGATACCAGTTGCATCCTACTTACCCCAGCCCGTCACCAAGAGTAACCATTTTCAATAAAATATCTTCTACAATATCCTTCTTATGAGAAACAACCTCATTGGTCAGCGAACGATGGCTGAAATATTAACTAACATAAACAGTAAAAGCAATCAGTAATTAAAACAAGCTGATTGTTAGCACAAAAAACACTCTCGAGATATATTTAGGGATGGTTATCAAAGTGAAGCACATAGCGGAACTATAGTATACCTAAACATATCTGCTAAACATAATTTTGACAGCTATGTAATAGCGGAACTATAGTATACCTAAACATATCTGTTAAACATAATTTTGACAGCTATGTAATATNGGGATGGTTATCAAAGTGAAGCACATAGCGGAACTATAGTATACCTAAACATATCTGTTAAACATAATTTTGACAGCTATGTAATACAAAACAAAACAGAATAAATAAGCAAACACTGGTTTTTCCCACTAATCCTAACTACAGTCAAGGTAAAGACAAATGGCTTTAAAGATGAATTCTACGAACACTTGCCTCATAGCTTGCCAGACTATCCTTTTCACTGCAATGTTTGTTACCGCATACGAACTGCCCTGACAATCAAGGATACTGAGTCAACCCTAATTCTTAGTGCCATTACCATCTATTGGAGTACCCAAGAGAACAAATATGCCAGATTCCAATAATGAAGTTGCAAATTAAGAGTTGTCACAACTAAAAACTTCTGATCGTTAGCGCACACACAAAAGTTTGAGTTTTGGACATGAGAACATTTTAAAATAAAAAAGAAAATTAAATTTAATCTTTACCATCTATTGAACTAAACCAAATCTAATACAAAGCCTCAGGAAAAATTGGACCAAACATCTAGGTTCAAACTGAATAGGTAAAGCCAAAAAACTGGAGAACTGATGATTTGAGCCACCAATTACAAAATTTTCAATGTACTAAACCTTCCGAGTTCCTTTCACTTGTGGAACACTGTTTTGTTTTGGAGGGGCTTAGTGGAAGGCTTTAGTCACTTTATGAAGGCTAACCAATGCAACTTAGATTGGTTCTCTAGCTATTACATTATTCATTGTTAGGAATATTATGGGACTTCGATATCTGCATCGACATCTGCTTAAATTAGAATTGATTCCCATTTCCATAGACAATAGAGTATAACAACCATTTCAATTAACATAAAAGTTAAGAATGGATCTTAATCCCATTGATTTGCATCATCTAAACAAAATTGCAAATGGTTGTTAGAAAAGTCTTACAGTCAAGATCAGTTCTTGAGCTATAAATTTTGGATTTGCAGCCCTTTGGTCATCTATGGCATAAACCCGACGTGTAGATGTTTCAAAATCATGTTGCAATGTAAGTACTCTTTAGATCATCCAAATTTCTTCTTTTTAAATCCTCACTGAAATGTTTAAGTCAATTCTGTGGAGGCTGGATTACTAGTGTGTACCTGTGCTCCTACATAGACTGCTCGAGTCACATTCCTTGAAGGCTAACTAGTAACTACATGACATTGAATATACTCAAAGATGGAAGTAATGACAATGATCTCTTCATAGTCAAAGGCATATATACTTTTGTTGATGGGAAACCTTGTTAAGAAATCCTATGTTCAAGTGAAAAAAGTATGTAACACTAAACCACAGGCTCGCTGTAGGGATCGAAAAGGAAGTAGTGAAGTCATGTAATCGGATATCATGATTTTTATTACTTTTTTAGTATTATTTTGTGATTAAGACTTTTTGAAATTTTAAATATTTATTTTTTAGATTACATAATAAGATTGCAAAAATAGTCGCTCTGCGTGTGGTGATAAGGTTGCATACATCTAATCCTCCCCAATTATTTAATTAGAGTGTATTTGAATTAATTATTTTGGGAGGAGAATTGTGTATTTCTTGACCTAAAACTTGCAAGGAGTTAGTAGTCTCTTTTGTCCCTATTCTTACCTTTAAGAAGGATCGAATAGGAATTAAATAAGTACATAATTGAAGACCAAGATGTCTATTATGTACTTAATGCTATTTTTTTNATTCTTACCTTTAAGAAGGATCGAATAGGAATTAAATAAGTACATAATTGAAGACCAGGATTTCTATTATGTACTTAATGCTATTTTTTGNCTGCATCGACATCTGCTTAAATTAGAATTGATTCCCATTTCCATAGACAATAGAGTATAACAACCATTTCAATTAACATAAAAGTTAAGAATGGATCTTAATCCCATTGATTTGCATCATCTAAACAAAATTGCAAATGGTTGTTAGAAAAGTCTTACAGTCAAGATCAGTTCTTGAGCTATAAATTTTGGATTTGCAGCCCTTTGGTCATCTATGGCATAAACCCGACGTGTAGATGTTTCAAAATCATGTTGCAATGTAAGTACTCTTTAGATCATCCAAATTTCTTCTTTTTAAATCCTCACTGAAATGTTTAAGTCAATTCTGTGGAGGCTGGATTACTAGTGTGTACCTGTGCTCCTACATAGACTGCTCGAGTCACATTCCTTGAAGGCTAACTAGTAACTACATGACATTGAATATACTCAAAGATGGAAGTAATGACAATGATCTCTTCATAGTCAAAGGCATATATACTTTTGTTGATGGGAAACCTTGTTAAGAAATCCTATGTTCAAGTGAAAAAAGTATGTAACACTAAACCACAGGCTCGCTGTAGGGATCGAAAAGGAAGTAGTGAAGTCATGTAATCGGATATCATGATTTTTATTACTTTTTTAGTATTATTTTGTGATTAAGACTTTTTGAAATTTTAAATATTTATTTTTTAGATTACATAATAAGATTGCAAAAATAGTCCCTCTGCGTGTGGTGATAAGGTTGCATACATCTAATCCTCCCCAATTATTTAATTAGAGTGTATTTGAATTAATTATTTTGGGAGGAGAATTGTGTATTTCTTGACCTAAAACTTGCAAGGAGTTAGTAGTCTCTTTTGTCCCTATTCTTACCTTTAAGAAGGATCGAATAGGAATTAAATAAGTACATAATTGAAGACCAGGATTTCTATTATGTACTTAATGCTATTTTTTGATTAGGACTTTATTGGAATTTTTATTATTTATTTATAGAACTATTTAGTATTTATCATATTAGGATTGTTTGCACAAGTTTGCTAGAGTTTTGGCAAGAGAGTAGTATTTATTTTTGTACTTGATCTATAAGAACTCTTGTATTCCCCTATTATTTGAATCAGGGTTGAATTTTGGTTGATTATCTCAGTGGATAATTGTGTTTCTTGACCTAATCTTGCAAATCTCTTGTTCTTTCTTTTTCCCTTCCCTCTAGGCATCAACTTGATCCTGCAAAAGGTAATAGGCAGTCTTATAGCTAAAACTAGATCTTGGGTTCCCACCAATGACATTGAAAGTGGTGCAACTGATTGATTCCCCCTTTATATGACTAATAAAGTTGTACCCTACTGTTTGTTTTTTACTTTATTTAGGTCGTCTCGTTTATAATCTCAACACAATGAAATGTAAGGTACTGACTACTAAATTGAGAAAGAAACAATCTAATGATTCTGTTAGCACTACTGGAAATTGGGTTGACCACAAAAAGGAAGATATTTACAAAAAAAAAAAAAAACCACATAAAAATTAATAACTCTTATTTCACTAGGCCAAAATTAGTCAAAGAGATAAGGAGCTTTTGGAATTCTTTTGGGGAGCTCCAATCTTCCTTATTTCAAGCATTGATAGTTAGCATTTAGCAAGGCCAATGAAAGTCATCGTTGGCATCACAACAATGAAAAAGGAGCACGAAGTATCTAAACAAAAGCAAGGGCACAAAAACCTTGCTTCCATCGTACATGGATGAGTGATCAACAAAATACTACATAATAAATTCAAGCAATGATTTACCCAATGAAAGGAAAACTAAAGTTACGAGAGGAAAGTACCTTTCCCAGCTATTACTTCTTTTTCAGTCCTCCACCTGAGGCCAACCTACGAGAAAATTATCATTAATATGAATTAAGATTTTCAGAAGTTGTTCACAAATAAAAACTAATACATGAGAGGAAAATCAAAACCAACATTAGGAAATATGTATTTGGGTTTACTCCCACAGTATATAAAATTATTAGAAGTAAACAATTTTCTAAATTCCAACATATTTTATTTTTTTATTGTGAGGTAGTAGCTTGCATGTTAAGGATCTTTGCATGAGGAGCCAGGCCTAATAAGAAGTATCACACTAGCATGCAAAACATACATTAAATATGTATGCAAATATGTGTATATCCTCGGCAGCTCATGCCAGACATCCAAGGATTAGAAAGAGTCGGTTCCTTTTTTCATTCAGATAAGCGTCAGATAAACCAGTGATCCTTCNACTAGCATGCAAAACATACATTAAATATGTATGCAAATATGTGTATATCCTCGGCAGTTCATGCCAGACATCCAAGGATTAGAAAGAGTCGGTTCCTTTTTTCATTCAGATAAGCGTCAGATAAACTAGTGATCCTTTGACCTTAATAAGAGAGTGCGGGGAACATAGTATTTTGGCAATTGATCCCTCAGAGCATGAGATGATAGATTTATAGACATCTGAGGCCGATATAAGCTCGTTGCAGTCACTTGGGTGAGTTTTACAGGTCTTTGGGCATGGAGTTGATTTGCATCACAAACTATCTATGTCCTCTCTTTGTTCTAGTTTGGCACAGTAAAACTTTTCCACGCTCCTAAAAATTTGTACTCTCCTATTCTACTTTAATGACTAAGAACATCTCCAACCATAACTCAAATTTTTACTCAAATTTAAATTAATATTTGACTAAAAAGCTTGATTTGATATATATAATTCCAATGGACAAACTCAAATTTAAAGAGGGAGATACCCAATTTAAAGGAGGGCAAACCTAAATGTAAAAGGGAGTAAAGATGATCATTGGATCTTTAAAAGATGGTGAAATCTTACCATTAAAGATTTTAGTAAAGATTTGATGGGTTGGAGCAAGTTTTTTAATTTTTTTTACTCAATTTTAAATTTGAGCAAGGGTTGGAGATGCCCTAAGTTGTTCTCACCCCTGTGGGAGAGGAGGAATAATGAAAGAGCATCATCAAACACTTATCTAAATATATGTGCCACCATATGCTTACATACCCTGCCACTCTTGTACTGTGACATATCAGCTATGCAGTATCTTCAATGAGTTCAAGGGAATACACAGAACTCTCATCATCTCTGCTGGGTAGCAGCAGATCACTTTAGTTTGAAAGTCAAAAACATGCTTGCAAATATATTAGATAAGATATGTCTATTCTCCATTGCAATAACAAAAAAATGTTGCATAGTGTATAGGGTACCAAAAATGTGTTGACATACTTCTGTTGTTCGAAAGAACTCAACAAGACTGTGCAGTATCAAGTAAGAAACCATAGGTATGCTCAAAATACAATGACCAAGAGTGATGTAGCTTGTAACCATGACTAAAATAGAGAAAAATCAAGAAGCAGACATACTGGTCCATCATATGCGGTAGGACACAGCATAGATGGTGTGAGAGACACAAACTTAAAGAGGAGACTGGAGGCAAACAAGTTGAAGCCCAAGCATATGAAAATGCTTTCATGGTTAGGGCATAAGGTGTAACATGGAAGTGAAAAGATGAAAATTGACAGATTTTTCTCTCTTTTTTTTAGTTTGGGTGGTGGCAGCGACAGCGGCGGTGGCGAGGGGGATACAATTGCACCACCATCCATTATTCTTTGCTAGAAGTGAGAAGAAGATAGGAACAAAGCATGGATTCCAATTTAACAAAAACAAAATCCAAGCAACTTCTATTGCACGCGTCTCTTAAATGGTGTACACCTTCCAAACAGCCATAGTTGACAAAGCACCATCCAATACCAGTATGATGCATTCAATTAATTACTCCCAAGTTCAAGTATTTGAAATAATTTAATAAGGTGAGATTGCTTCTGCTTGCAAAGGATACTCTTTAAAAAGCTTGTCATAGTAGCGCTTCACAAGCCTTTGTTCCCAAGACAGATTCATATCATCTTCCTCAGAACGTATAAACCTATTGTAAATACAAAAATTGAACAAAAAAATTAACAAATATCAACACAGAATAATAAGACCATGGTAATAACAAGCCAACCAAAGCATAAAAGATACGCCACAGTACTTCATATGTATTGCAACTCCTTAAAAAACAAAACCAGGCGTAGTAGATAGGAAGAAATTCAATTAATGAACATCTAGATGCAAAAAAAACTTTTGTCCTGATCTAGTATATTAGTACTGAGAATTGTAAGAGTGTAAGTTCAATAATCATATAGCCATGAGACAGATTAACTATATAACACACACCAAAAAAAATGAAAAAGGAAATAAATGAATGAAAATTTTAAATAAAGGAAGAAAGAAAAGGAGGGAAAAAAATTACAACATATATCACAAATGCATGGAGAATCCATCAGGGATGAATGCGAATGCGATTCTATGGGTACCTTCCCCACCCCACCTCTAATGAAATAGGGTGGTTAATACAGGTTTAGGGAGAAATTCATAAACTGGAGCTCAATTCAAGCGTGGTCAAAATTAACAGATAGTTGGAAACCCTATCCCAACTCGGTTTTTGAAACATGACCAAGATACTGCTTTCATCTCTTGTGTTCCCAATAGAATGATGCAGTCGCTACTATCGTGTAAAGAAATGAGAAATAATAAGAAATTATCCCAACACAGTTATTGAAACATGGCCAAGATACTGCCTTCATCTCTTGTGTTCCCACTAGAATGATGTAGTCGCTACTATTGTGTAAAGAAATGAGCAACAATAAGAAATTATTTGTTATTCAAGCAAGCAAAATAAAAAATGTCAAATCATCAGCAATATAATATAAGTAACCAGGCAAAAAATTCTCCAATCAACAAGAAGGAGAATCATATAGAAATTCTCAATTGAACAAAAGCAAAAATAAAATGAGAATATCCAATTAGCAATGAAATATGGATGTAGTCCATGCTATTAGACACTAGAGAGCATAGCCAGATAGAGATGGAGAGAGCTTGTACATAGTAATTTAGACATCCGAAAGAAGTCTTGCAGTGAAGCCTCTTAAAAGAGTATTGTGGATTAGCAGTCTAATCCATCACTATAAAGAGCCAAAGATCAATTTGGTAATAACTTCTCTAACAGGTGTAATCTATGAAAAATGTTTAAGCCAGCCTCATTCTCCTTTCTCTCTTTGTACTTTCTTAGTAGTACCCATATTAGAAAGCAACATGTGATAATGGGTTTAAAATTCCAACCACACCAAAAATAAAAAGGAAAGAGAACAAGTCCTCAAGAAATTTCCAAATTACCACAATTACAATTAAATCAATGTCTCTCGCCTTAGTAATCTCTTAAGGACTCCTTGTCCTCTTATGTACTTCTTCCTTTTTATTCATCTTAATAATATTCATTCGTTTCCTGTCCAAAAAAAATATTTAATCAATGTCAAAAGCCCCAATAAAATAACAGAAAATTACTGAACAACGGTATCCTTACACTTGAAGCCAATAGCATTAATTAGCATACCCCAAAATCCCAAGTCCCTTAATTTGTAACCAAAGCCACTATTAAAATCATATCACCAACAAATCCTACATCTAAAAACCATCCAAAACCTAGCATTACTGAACAATCAATCCACAATTCAAAATAAAACCAACAGAAAATATAGGACCAATATACATACAAACATATCAAATAATATTATCAAAGTTGCTTATGCACGTGTGACAAAATGTTGAGTTGGAAAGAGCAAAATGATGATCATACCGATATCCTTCTCTCAGAGTGTCTTGATCAGTTTTAACAGGCAATTTTTCTTTTGTTGATCTTTCTTTTCCATAAAAGTCAACTGTGAACAAACATAACAATATCAAAAGATTGTTACTTCGAAACAAAATATTGGTCAATAATAATAGGTATCATCAGTGTTAAAATCAAGGTAAAACAAAAAAAAAAACACTAAGTCCTTCCTTTTCCTCACAATACATAGATATATCATTTCTAAAATTTCAAGAACAATACCTCAGATGTAATGCGATAAGGTTGTGTACAATGTGTGACCTGGGCATCATAAATTTGAGTTACATAAACCACATTTGGGTATGAGTATAACGTTACGTACATTTGATCCTCCCCAAATCCTAGAATGGCGAGGACACCATGGACCAGCACATATTTTTCTAATAGTACAAAAAAAATGCTTCTTTACAACACATTGTCGTAGATCTTGTAGGATACTGATGCTGGATCTTTATTTTAACCACCAAACCAGTTTGACTACATATTTGTCTCGGTGCATTGCTTTAGTCACCTAAGAAATGGTCCGTTTCGTAAAGATTTCAAACATAAAATGGAAACGGAGAATTGTTTCCAAAAACATCGGTCAAAACACCCTCGAAAGATTGACCGAAGCACTCAAAACATATTGAAGCGTACCAAACCACCTCCAAATATAAGGACTTTGATATTCAATCAATAATTAGTTTTGGTTTCTATGAAAATAAAAATATTTCAACCGCTTCAAAACAAAATTTTGATCCTTCATAGTAAGATTCAAGGGGTGTGAGGCTCGAGAGAAAGATTGTGTGAGATGAAAGTGTTGGGACCATGCTGGGCTTATAGGATAGTGGAAAATAAGTACTTTGGTGGTCATCTTGTGACAGTTCAAGGCTTCAAACACTGATTTGTAACTTGCAAGATTTTGTGCATTTTGAGTGGTTGGAGATGAATCTTAGGTTGAATGAAGAGATTGGACTCTGAAGTGAAGGTTATGGGCTTGAAAGGAGAGGATTATTGGTCGGCTGGTCGGTAGAAAATGTTGTGATTAATAGGGAAGAGAGGAGAACATTAAGGCAGAGAATCCTATGAGTCACATCCTCAAATGACTGGAAATGTCATCTGATTGGTTAAAGTGGTAGTTCCCTTTTGGCGATATAGGAATTATATACCTATAGCAATTCAAGCATTGCTTCTAAGAGAGGTCGTCGAAGACGGTGGTCTCCTAATATTCACAAATACAAAGTTCCAGGGAATCAAAACCTCTAATTTGAGGAAATCAAATTGTCCAATCATCAAGTCAAAACCATAAGGATATGTATAAATGCTTTATCTATAAAACTACATGGAACAACCGTTTTTGGGAAGGACTTACATATGGATCAGGCACCCTAGCCACAAACACCACACCTTTAATAGACAGATGATCCCAAGGATGATCTACAACTACTTTGATTTAATAGACAGATGATCAAAGGCCAATATAATACAAAACAATGGACACAAAGACATAATTGTATCATTGTAATGTGTGAACAATGGCAACATAAAAAGACCTTAAAAAAAGAAGAAATAAATGCATGCAAATTAGCTCAAAAATATATGTTTTTCACTGTGTACTTAACTCAGAGACACTGACACGACATACACCCCAAAACCAATTCTTGTTGATATGGCCACTTTGTAGTGTAGGCCTGAACTTTCTTGATAACTATTTATCCCGTGGTTACCTAAAACTTTGTGATAAAAAAGTCAGCATTCAACTTTCTTACCACAATAATTGTTTCGTTAACAATACAAATAAAATGTCTGAGTGATTGTAGCCCCCTTCCTTCTTTAAAGGAGGAGATTGTTCATCGCACATTTGTTATAGGACACTAGGATCCAACAAATAAAGAACTCATTATTTGCATGCTTCCTTTGTGTCCAATTGTTTCTCAATAAGCTAACTTTATTTNTTTTTTTTTTTTTTTTTTTTTTTTTTTTTTTTTTGGGGGGGGGGGAAGGGAGAAGGAGGCAATGGTCAACGCACCTATTGATAAGAATCAAGACTTTCGTCAAACAAAGTAAAGATTACAAAGTAGTAGACAAAGAATCCAACCTATGAAAGGATAAAAATTAGCAAAAGAAAGAAAAGAAAATGCATTGAAAAAATTTAAAATAGAAAAAACAAGCAGTTCATTTAACTATAAGCACAATCCAATCAAGATTAAGGGCAAAAGAAGGCACACCCATAAATTCTTCTGCATTGAAGTTCAAAGGGAAGCCAAGAATTTTACTATATTCTAAATAAACTGCCCACATTCTTCTTTTACCTTTAAAGATTCTATTATTCATTTCCTTCCGTACAACCCAAAAAATAGCCATAACCACACACTCCCACGAGATAGAAGTTTTTCTCCCCTTTTTAAAAAATGACATAAGATTGTCTGAAGTGAAGCAACACAACCTCTTAGAATTACCAACTCAAACTAAACTCACCAATAACTAAACTCTTTGTTTATATAAACATTTAAAGTCTTCTCCTATGTATACTATGTATCCTACATGGATTTCTCATATTAGTACATCCATATGTCCTCAAGGAGTTTTAAAATGTTCATAAAATTCTACTTCATGTATAAAGGCACTTATACTACTAATTGTATTCTCTATTAATACGAATTTTAGCAAATATTATTACTACTATTTTCCTACAAATAGCTGCTACTCCATGTTTAAGGTTCGGACCCATTATTATTCCAACTCTATTTTATGTTTGTTTAGATTGTATACCCTTTAACTTTTATTTCACTTCCTTTTTTCCCCACTCACCAAGTTTCTAGCAACCATATTATATTAATATTTCTTGTAATCTTAGTTTCAAGTACCTTTATTCATTTTTCTTATGTTTCAAATTGCTAACCTAAAAACTTTAATACATAAACTAACTTTTTTACACATATTTTATCCAAAGTTATAAAAAACTTTGTACATTTTTTCACCATATTTGGATGACTGAAAGCACATCCTTTGCCAATTTTTCCAAAAAAGGGTTGTGGCACAACATATCACTTAGGAAAAATTCAATAACATATACGCAGATGTTTTCAAGATTTCGTCATAAGAGATCTAAAAAGTTCAACGTTGACTATGAGCTACAAAGCGTATCCCTCCTCATTTAATCAAGACTGAGATCGGTGGTATTATTGGTATTGGTAAAGACTAAATACAAGACAAACATACGAGATGGAGGCTTATCTAATCTTCTGAACTAAGTCAACTAACAAGACAACAAAAATGAAGGCTTCGAACAGCTATTTCACTGGTTTTTGCCCTAAAGATGGAAAGAGCTAGCTTAAAGAAGCATACAATCACTATGGCTCACAAGATGCAAATGGCAGTGGTAAATCTTTTTTTTTTTTTTGGTCAGACTGTGGTAAAGTTCAATGTCAAACAAACATAACTCATTTTTTGCACTCTAACATCCACAAGGCTCTTGGCAAAATGAGTACTGATCGACAAAACTCTTCTTTTTGAGAACATGACTCTTCTTTTTTTAATCTTTTCTTCTCTTNCAATAATAATAGGTATCATCAGTGTTAAAATCAAGGTAAAACAAAAAAAAAACACTAAGTCCTTCCTTTTCCTCACAATACATAGATATATCATTTCTAAAATTTCAAGAACAATACCTCAGATGTAATGCGATAAGGTTGTGTACAATGTGTGACCTGGGCATCATAAATTTGAGTTACATAAACCACATTTGGGTATGAGTATAACGTTACGTACATTTGATCCTCCCCAAATCCTAGAATGGCGAGGACACCATGGACCAGCACATATTTTTCTAATAGTACAAAAAAAATGCTTCTTTACAACACATTGTCGTAGATCTTGTAGGATACTGATGCTGGATCTTTATTTTAACCACCAAACCAGTTTGACTACATATTTGTCTCGGTGCATTGCTTTAGTCACCTAAGAAATGGTCCGTTTCGTAAAGATTTCAAACATAAAATGGAAACGGAGAATTGTTTCCAAAAACATCGGTCAAAACACCCTCGAAAGATTGACCGAAGCACTCAAAACATATTGAAGCGTACCAAACCACCTCCAAATATAAGGACTTTGATATTCAATCAATAATTAGTTTTGGTTTCTATGAAAATAAAAATATTTCAACCGCTTCAAAACAAAATTTTGATCCTTCATAGTAAGATTCAAGGGGTGTGAGGCTCGAGAGAAAGATTGTGTGAGATGAAAGTGTTGGGACCATGTTGGGCTTATAGGATAGTGGAAAATAAGTACTTTGGTGGTCATCTTGTGACAGTTCAAGGCTTCAAACACTGATTTGTAACTTGCAAGATTTTGTGCATTTTGAGTGGTTGGAGATGAATCTTAGGTTGAATGAAGAGATTGGACTCTGAAGTGAAGGTTATGGGCTTGAAAGGAGAGGATTATTGGTCGGCTGGTCGGTAGAAAATGTTGTGATTAATAGGGAAGAGAGGAGAACATTAAGGCAGAGAATCCTATGAGTCACATCCTCAAATGACTGGAAATGTCATCTGATTGGTTAAAGTGGTAGTTCCCTTTTGGCGATATAGGAATTATATACCTATAGCAATTCAAGCATTGCTTCTAAGAGAGGTCGTCGAAGACGGTGGTCTCCTAATATTCACAAATACAAAGTTCCAGGGAATCAAAACCTCTAATTTGAGGAAATCAAATTGTCCAATCATCAAGTCAAAACCATAAGGATATGTATAAATGCTTTATCTATAAAACTACATGGAACAACCGTTTTTGGGAAGGACTTACATATGGGTCAGGCACCCTAGCCACAAACACCACACCTTTAATAGACAGATGATCCCAAGGATGATCTACAACTACTTTGATTTAATAGACAGATGATCAAAGGCCAATATAATACAAAACAATGGACACAAAGACATAATTGTATCATTGTAATGTGTGAACAATGGCAACATAAAAAGACCTTAAAAAAAGAAGAAATAAATGCATGCAAATTAGCTCAAAAATATATGTTTTTCACTGTGTACTTAACTCAGAGACACTAACACGACATACACCCCAAAACCAATTCTTGTTGATATGGCCACTTTGTAGTGTAGGCCTGAACTTTCTTGATAACTATTTATCCCGTGGTTACCTAAAACTTTGTGATAAAAAAGTCAGCATTCAACTTTCTTACCACAATAATTGTTTCGTTAACAATACAAATAAAATGTCTGAGTGATTGTAGCCCCCTTCCTTCTTTAAAGGAGGAGATTGTTCATCGCCCATTTGTTATAGGACACTAGGATCCAACAAATAAAGAACTCATTATTTGCATGCTTCCTTTGTGTCCAATTGTTTCTCAATAAGCTAACTTTATTTTTTTTTTATTATTTTTTTTTTTTTTTGGGGGGGGGGGAAGGGAGAAGGAGGCAATGGTCAACGCACCTATTGATAAGAATCAAGACTTTCGTCAAACAAAGTAAAGATTACAAAGTAGTAGACAAAGAATCCAACCTATGAAAGGATAAAAATTAGCAAAAGAAAGAAAAGAAAATGCATTGAAAAAATTTAAAATAGAAAAAACAAGCAGTTCATTTAACTATAAGCACAATCCAATCAAGATTAAGGGCAAAAGAAGGCACACCCATAAATTCTTCTGCATTGAAGTTCAAAGGGAAGCCAAGAATTTTACTATATTCTAAATAAACTGCCCACATTCTTCTTTTACCTTTAAAGATTCTATTATTCATTTCCTTCCGTACAACCCAAAAAATAGCCATAACCACACACTCCCACGAGATAGAAGTTTTTCTCCCCTTTTTAAAACATGACATAAGATTGTCTGAAGTGAAGCAACACAACCTCTTAGAATTACCAACTCAAACTAAACTCACCAATAACTAAACTCTTTGTTTATATAAACATTTAAAGTCTTCTCCTATGTATACTATGTATCCTACATGGATTTCTCATATTAGTACATCCATATGTCCTCAAGGAGTTTTAAAATGTTCATAAAATTCTACTTCATGTATAAAGGCACTTATACTACTAATTGTATTCTCTATTAATACGAATTTTAGCAAATATTATTACTACTATTTTCCTACAAATAGCTGCTACTCCATGTTTAAGGTTCGGACCCATTATTATTCCAACTCTATTTTATGTTTGTTTAGATTGTATACCCTTTAACTTTTATTTCACTTCCTTTTTTCCCCACTCACCAAGTTTCTAGCAACCATATTATATTAATATTTCTTGTAATCTTAGTTTCAAGTACCTTTATTCATTTTTCTTATGTTTCAAATTGCTAACCTAAAAACTTTAATACATAAACTAACTTTTTTACACATATTTTATCCAAAGTTATAAAAAACTTTGTACATTTTTTCACCATATTTGGATGACTGAAAGCACATCCTTTGCCAATTTTTCCAAAAAAGGGTTGTGGCACAACATATCATTTAGGAAAAATTCAATAACATATACGCAGATGTTTTCAAGATTTCGTCATAAGAGATCTAAAAAGTTCAACGTTGACTATGAGCTACAAAGCGTATCCCTCCTCATTTAATCAAGACTGAGATCGGTGGTATTATTGGTATTGGTAAAGACTAAATACAAGACAAACATACGAGATGGAGGCTTATCTAATCTTCTGAACTAAGTCAACTAACAAGACAACAAAAATGAAGGCTTCGAACAGCTATTTCACTGGTTTTTGCCCTAAAGATGGAAAGAGCTAGCTTAAAGAAGCATACAATCACTATGGCTCACAAGATGCAAATGGCAGTGGTAAATCTTTTTTTTTTTTTTGGTCAGACTGTGGTAAAGTTCAATGTCAAACAAACATAACTCATTTTTTGCACTCTAACATCCACAAGGCTCTTGGCAAAATGAGTACTGATCGACAAAACTCTTCTTTTTGAGAACATGACTCTTCTTTTTTTAATCTTTTCTTCTCTTTTTTTTCATGTCATTTATTTGAATCAGTAGAGGACTACTTGTCCTCCACCGTACCCTATTTATATTATCAAAAAACTCTTAGGTTTACGATTAAAAAATTGAGTATTGGTTGATGTCACGGCACTTGCATCAAATTGAAGTGTTATTCAACCAAATTAATCTAAAACCGATCATATGGCGCACGAAAGGTCAGGGCAAGAACAATTATCCACATTAACAATAAACAACGATGATATCACATACAATTTGAATTAAATAAATCAATTAACAGGAAAAAAAAATCACTGATATTTATATATACAATTATATAATCATGTTACTGTTAAAGAATGTTGAACTGACCATAATCATCCAAAAACTTCTTGTGGCGATCGTATGCGTTGAGCCCTCGTATATGAGATTGATACTGCCTGCATAAACAGCAACTTTGTGAGCTTTACGTAAACTAATTAACATATACATTCACACACGACACGCGCACGCAAATACATAGAGAGAGAGAGAGAGAGAGAGATGCACTGTTTCCGAGCTTCTCTGTCGAAGATTTGGGACTTGAGAGCCCCGAAAGAGGCCATTTCTCCCGAATTCTGAGGAAAACCCTAACTATCGCTTCTTTATATTGAGCAACTAAAAGTGAAGAAGCTTCAAACCCGTTCAACCGCAGATCGATGATCGCCGCAGCCCGGCAAAGTAAAGCGTGATCGAATGGAAAGCAAATTTTGGTTATGGGTGGCTCCGCTGATGGCCCAAGGGCTGATGGACTGCTCGACTAGCTAACAGCCCGTCGGGCTAACGGACAGCCTGGTTAACGTGTGAGCCCGGTGAGTAGAGATGGAGGCTGATAATTTTTTGGTAAGAAAGATGAAAAATTGGGTTGAATAATTGTGACGGAAGGAAAGTTATTTTCTCTTTTTTTAGTTTGGTACGAGGGATAGAAAATAGAAGAGATATATTTTTTATGATTTAGTATTAGATGAAAAATGAAAGGAAAAGAAAATTATACATATCCAATTTTACAATTCTACCCTTTAANTCAAATTGTCCAATCATCAAGTCAAAACCATAAGGATATGTATAAATGCTTTATCTATAAAACTACATGGAACAACCGTTTTTGGGAAGGACTTACATATGGGTCAGGCACCCTAGCCACAAACACCACACCTTTAATAGACAGATGATCCCAAANATGCTTTATCTATAAAACTACATGGAACAACCGTTTTTGGGAAGGACTTACATATGGATCAGGCACCCTAGCCACAAACACCACACCTTTAATAGACAGATGATCCCAAGNGAAAATTAACCTACATGAAATCTTCTTACAAAAAGTCATCAACTACATTTTTTTTTTGGGAACCTCGACGGTGCAAGTAGATTTTATTGATTAAAAAATTAAATTATACCTAACGAATGAGGACATATGTATCTTACCTCTCAATACAATATGATTACAATAATGAAGGAAATAAAATTCTAATGCATGATAATTACATGGAATANAAGATGATCTACAACTACTTTGATTTAATAGACAGATGATCAAAGGCCAATATAATACAAAACAATGGACACAAAGACATAATTGTATCATTGTAATGTGTGAACAATGGCAACATAAAAAGACCTTAAAAAAAGAAGAAATAAATGCATGCAAATTAGCTCAAAAATATATGTTTTTCACTGTGTACTTAACTCAGAGACACTAACACGACATACACCCCAAAACCAATTCTTGTTGATATGGCCACTTTGTAGTGTAGGCCTGAACTTTCTTGATAACTATTTATCCCGTGGTTACCTAAAACTTTGTGATAAAAAAGTCAGCATTCAACTTTCTTACCACAATAATTGTTTCGTTAACAATACAAATAAAATGTCTGAGTGATTGTAGCCCCCTTCCTTCTTTAAAGGAGGAGATTGTTCATCGCACATTTGTTATAGGACACTAGGATCCAACAAATAAAGAACTCATTATTTGCATGCTTCCTTTGTGTCCAATTGTTTCTCAATAAGCTAACTTTATTTTATTTTTATTTTTATTTTTTTTTTGGGGGGGGG
>CAUOFW020001036.1:746864-856056 GCA_963454935.2 Ilex paraguariensis | reverse complement strand
AGAAAGAGAGAGAGAGATGCACTGTTTCCGAGCTTCTCTGTCGAAGATTTGGGACTTGAGAGCCCCGAAAGAGGCCATTTCTCCCGAATTCTGAGGAAAACCCTAACTATCGCTTCTTTATATTGAGCAACTAAAAGTGAAGAAGCTTCAAACCCGTTCAACCGCAGATCGATGATCGCCGCAGCCCGGCAAAGTAAAGCGTGATCGAATGGAAAGCAAATTTTGGTTATGGGTGGCTCCGCTGATGGCCCAAGGGCTGATGGACTGCTCGACTAGCTAACAGCCCGTCGGGCTAACGGACAGCCTGGTTAACGTGTGAGCCCGGTGAGTAGAGATGGAGGCTGATAATTTTTTGGTAAGAAAGATGAAAAATTGGGTTGAATAATTGTGACGGAAGGAAAGTTATTTTCTCTTTTTTTAGTTTGGTACGAGGGATAGAAAATAGAAGAGATATATTTTTTATGATTTGGTATTAGATGAAAAATGAAAGGAAAAGAAAATTATACATATCCAATTTTACAATTCTACCCTTTAAATATATGAAGTCATTTTGTGTGTTTTCTATGTGTTAGTAAAAATATAATTAACAAAAGAAAATTAACCTACATGAAATCTTCTTACAAAAAGTCATCAACTACATTTTTTTTTTGGGAACCTCGACGGTGCAAGTAGATTTTATTGATTAAAAAATTAAATTATACCTAACGAATGAGGACATATGTATCTTACCTCTCAATACAATATGATTACAATAATGAAGGAAATAAAATTCTAATGCATGATAATTACATGGAATAAAATTAAGTAAAAATCTAAAAGCTTAGTTCTTAAAATTTTCCAAAGGTATAGACACCTCTATACTTGAAGCTGCTAGAAGGCATTTGAATCTAGGTGATAGACTCCTAGCACAAGTCATCAATCAGCTGAATAAAATGATCAAATTCTAGTAATTTAAAAGAGTCCATATGAAGCAAGAGTTCAATTGAAAGAATCCATCAAAATACAAAAAACGAATAGATCAGTTGAAAGAAATCCAACTGCAACAGCACATGAATAGTCACATGAACAATGCACTTCAGACCAAAATAGCCTACAGACAGTTGGAACTCCATCACTACTACATAAAAAAAACTTTCCTGCCTAGATCTCAAAGCTGGAAAAAATTGTTGAAAGCCTCAGCTGGAAAAAATTGTTGAAAGCCTCAGCTGGAACCCAGCTGAAACAGTCCAAGTGCTATGAATAGTAACTCATCCACATCAAAAAGACTCTTAGCTGGAAAAGGATCACAAAATTCCAACTTGAATTAGCAGCTGAAGGAGAAGAAAACAAGCCGACAGAGTGACGAAATTCCAGGCATTAGCTAAAAGAAACTAGCTAAATGTGTAATGAATAGTAACGTGAACAATCCAACTGAAGAATACTTTACAAAATACCAACTACATTATAAGGTTCATGCTTATGCTAATTTTAGCACAAAAAAACCTGATTATCAACATGTATCATCTAAAATGCATACATATAGTAAGTAGATACACATCTCAAAAGCTATCTAGATCACTTAGTTGTTCAAGAGCCAATTGATTCACTCATCAATTTGCTCAAAAGCTCCAAATGACGGTTTGATGAGACAACAAAAAATGCTCTCATGTTTGCCTAGTTCTTAATCAAGAATAGGAATACATCAAGCTAAAGCAAGTCTGGAACTCCAATTTCTACCAATTCAGCAAATACGTCCTCTTCGGGGTAGCAACGTGGTCTAGCTCTCTCTGCAATAACTATTCCCTTTTCCGCAATAACATTTCCCTCTTTGATTGTCTGTGCCACATTATTAATTCCACTATTTATGGGTTCAATATGTCTACCCATCACATCTAACATACTTGTCTTTCATTTGAAACTTTTGGATGTGTCAATATTTTGAGAGCTTACTTGAAAAGGTGTAGAAGGAGAAGTTGGTTCAAAGTTCAAGCTAATTCATCAACACTATCATTAAGATCAATTAAATTAGCACTTCCCTCTCTTTCCCATTGACGAACTTTTTCTTTTGCACTCATGGCTCCTTCCCCCGTAGCCCGGTCCTTTGCAAAGAGATTATATAACTTGTCTTAGTGACATATTTTATTATGCCTCCATTTTGCAGCACTTAGTTTAGCTTATAACAAAAAATCAAATGCATATATGAGAAAAACAATAACAAATGCATATATGAGAAAAAACAATAACAAACATAGAAAATTTATATGTCTGCAACCATATTAAAATTACTAAATAGTTAATAATGTACCTGTGTAAGCCCTTTCCACACTTCATTCTCCACTTCCCATAGTTGTGTTTTTGAATTCCATGCATACCCACTCATTGTTAAGCCATTGAAAATTTCATGACATGCAAAAAAATTACTATTGAGAGTTTTCATGCGATTTTTCACATGGTCCTTCACAAAATGGAAATTTAAGCTTTTTAGTAAGCGTTTTCAGAACGTTAGTAAAGGCAGTGGTTGACCATGTTCCATTGGGTTTATTTCCTTTCAATTGCTCTTCTAACAAGGCATCAATTAAAACTTCATCCCAATATTCATTTCATATCACGTTATCCTTTTTTATCTCATCAACATCGCAATTTTTCTTTGATTTCTTTCCCATGAGACACTGCATAATACAACAAGATATGTTTAATAAAACTAATTTCTCATCACAACAATTTCTAGTATTGTACAATTTAAAACTCCAAATACTATCAATAAAAGAAGAAAATAGATAATATGAATTTTGCAACAAAAATTTCCTAAAACATAATAAAAATTTCAAGAACATAATAACTGGTCATATGATAACATCATCAATAACTTCAAATTAAAACTAAAGGACGACCAAAATAAATGGATCACGACCTATGAGCAATGTAGTCCTGCCACATGCTAGAAGCTATAGAGTCCCTACAAAGTGCTCCTTGCCTAGCATCAACATCATCATTAGTTGTCCCAATCACATCTTCAATGTGCGTCTCACCATTCATGAGCTCGTTATCAACCTTTCATCAGGATCAACTCCCATAAGATAGTTATGTAGGATACAACAGGCTAGAATAATTTTAGTAACTGTATTGAATGGATAATAAGCTTCTGAACCACTCCTAATAATGGGAAAGCGTTTTTTAGCATTCCAAATGCTCTCTCAATTACATTACGTAGGGAAGAATGCCGATGATTAAATAATTCTTGAGGATTTTCTGGAGCATGTGAGGAGAATTCTTTCAAGTGATAACGCACACCTCTATATGGAACAATAAGACCACTTTTTAACATGTAACCTCCATCCACAAGATAAAATTTTCCTAAAATCCAAAAAGATATTAAGGGTTTTAATAAATATGATTAAATTTTCAAATCTTATATGGTTATAAACTAAAATTACCTCGAGGAATTATGAGTTTGTCTTCTTTGGTTAAAGCATTTTTTAATATTCTTAAGTCAAACACAGTTCCTTCCCATCCGGGCAAAATATATGTAAATTTCATATTGAAAGAATATGTTGTGCCAATACATTTTGAGTTGGATAATGTTTTCTTCCCCGATATCTCGGTGCATCAACTTCAGATACTTTCACACGTATATGCACCAACACAATCCTAAAATGTATAAATATTTTTTTAGAATCTAATGTATTAAGATCGATTTCTTAAAAGGAATAGGGGAAAATATTATATTCACCTTGAAGTACAGAAAAAATGTTATTATTTATAATTTGGAGAGGGACCTCTGAACCGGTAGGTTGTTTTAGAAATTAATCTTCCAAAGTAATGATAGCTCTTAACATATCATGGAAGTGTCGACTTATTGTCTCACCAGATCGATGAAAAAATAGTTGCATTTCCCGATTTGTCACCTTATGTGCAGGTAAATAAAGAAACTTAACCACCTGTTCCTCAACAAGAGCATTCTTATTATCATGGAGACAACCTGTGGCTCTGAATAACTCACACAACTTAGCAAAAACATGTGGGCTCATGCAGGTAATGTCACGACAATGTTCATTACGAGCTAGTTGTGTCATGAGTTCTTGCCTTACACTCTCTCTTTCTCCACTATTTTGGGTTGATCGATCCACGTATGAGGTGTGGCATGACATTCCAATCAAATAGAGTACATAAAACAAATAGCAAATAACTTGAACCGCAACCATGCATCGCCTATGTTCCCAAATATTTAAAATTTGCATAAGATTATCCTCCCAAATATCTTCCCCATTTTCTTTCAAGTTTCCTTCCCAACTCTCTTCCCTATCCATATACTAAATGCATGGTAACAAAACAACAATTAGTTAGCAAGAATTCCTAAAATCTCACAATTCTATTGTAAGGTTTAAAATTGTAGAAAAAAATTAGTTACAAGACTTGTACTAGAGAGTGTTTGAATTTAAATGATTCAATCATCTACATCAAATTGAGATACAAAATATGAAAAAAGTGTTGGGATGTAAATCATTATTATTTGTGGTTGCGAGTACAACTTTCGTTGATTTAAATGAAGGAATTAGAAGAAAATTTTGATGACAGAAGAGACAAACTCTAAGAATTTTTTGTAGGCAATTTGGCAGTCCATAAATTGATTTTTAATTATCTCATTTCGGCAATTGTCCAATATGTTTTATTTCTCAATTGAGCAAGGCCTTGTATATCAATTATCTTTTTCTTTCTCCAGGTCATCAAAAAGCCCAAAGAAACTAGTCACCAAGATAGTGCACCATAGATAACAATAAGCCAACGGAAACAAAAAAAAATTACTTGAAACCTCCAAGAAGGTAATAGCCATGAACTTCACAAATCAATACCCAAGTAATTAATAGCCATGAACTTCACAATTCAACTCATCACAATATCAACTTGCACATAATTACTTGAAAGTTCTAGTAAGGTACCAATAATGTCAAAGATTCAAATCCAAACCGATTACCCAAAGTATGCAATATTATAGTTTAATCTAACATTTGATAAAATACACCAAACAAAGAATATATATATATATATAAAGAGAGAGAGAGAGAGAGAGAGAGAGATAACAAAAAAATGGAGGAGAATAGCTGAACATTACCGGAGGATGGCAACTTTGATCTGAAGTAGCAGAAAATCCAATCCGAAAGACCGTTGGTTTTACCGATCGAGTTTATCGTTTGGTTGCCATTGTCTGAGAAGGGTGTGTTGTTGCCCATGGAGAAGTGGGTTTTGTTTGCTGTTTTGAGAAGTGAGTTTTATTGGAAGGTAACAAAGGGCAAAAAAGTAAAATTATCATTCAAAGGTCCAATTTTGTTGGCTTCTTGTCATTTTTCGCCCATTTTTGGGGGGAAAATAAATTGTGGGCGGGAAGGAAAAGCCTTCCCTCCAATTTTCCTTTCCGTCACTCTTTCTTTTCATACCAAACAATGAAAAGTTTTTCCATCCACCCCATTTTCCTTCCCCCATTTTCCATCAAAACAAACAGATCATGAATGTTTTTAGAGTCGCGCTTAAGAGCTAGCTGGACAAAGGCCAATTTTTTTTTTTTTTTAATCTCCACCCCAATTTAGTTTTTAAAAAAAATTGAACTTCCAAATTACCAAAAAAAAAATCCAGAAACTCCTCTCCCCACCCCAAAGTCTATAGACAAGATCCATTCGTTTTTCTTCACCAAAATTCAATCAAACTCTCTTTAACTTCCATAAAATTTCTCTCTCAAAATTTTCTTGAAGGACATTTTTGTGTATTAGGAGGTAAACCAGGAATTTCAAATCGTCCCATACTAAATCGCCTCCTTGGAAAATCAAATTTTCGAAGAAAAACAATATATATATGAACACTAATCAATAGCTTAGTTATTTCTCTTGATTTACTCCCTTTTTTGTGGTATTGTCCCTTTCATTCTTCTTTAAAATTTCAATCTCACACTTGAAAAAATGAAATCTCCTGAAAACCTCTTTTTTTCGAGCTCAATATCTTATACCTTAGAGCCTTCAGCTATTTTGTGAAACATCGAGTTGGAAGAAAAGGGAAATTTTCAGGGGATTTAGTTTTTTTGAATGGTAGACTGAATATTGAAGTGAAATAATACAATCAAAAAATACATTGTTTTTTTTTTTTAAGTTTTATTTTCTAAGCATGGCGATGCAATAGAATAAGACCAGGGGCAGAGCTACAGTGAGCGTAGCTGCCTCCACTGTAATTTTTAAAAAATTTGGGATGTATTTATAATTTTCAAAATATTAGGATCTTGCCCCCATTAAAATATTTTAAAAGCTTTAGGGGTACTTATGCATTTTAAAAAATGTGGGTTTCGTCTTTGCCATTTTGTGCTTGTTAAACTTGCAGGTTGAGTGGGGTCTATGTGTCAGCCACTACTATATATTCATGTCAACAGAGAAAAAAATGATGAATGTCAAATCTCCAACAAAAATCTAAAGCAATCGTAATCGAATATGTCTTCCCTCTTCGATCCGATGATTCTAAATGAAATAAACATTTAATTAAGCTCTAAACAGATTTGCATCTCTTTTGGGTCACACTTGATCTCTATACGTTAATAGCATCTAATTTTTTTTATTTAGATAAATACTCACGAGCAATGTCATATAGATTTAAAAAGTTATTTTAAAAATCAAATTTGATAATTACAACCATTAATTTCACTATGAGTCTCAACATTTATTGTGACCCACTACATATTCAATGGTTGAGATTATCAAATCTAATTTTTAAGTCTATCTAGTATTACTCAAATACCCATGCTCACAATTTTAATTATAACTCATGAACTTGTCACAAAATTAATGCATTATTAGGGGATTTAATTTTAGTAAATTTGGATAATGAATGAGTAGACCCATTAGACCTCCAAAAGAAATAATTTGGCATGAACATAGAATAAACGCTACATGAACTTACTAAACATAACTTATACATAGCACAATCCCAATATAATATGAACATAACCATACACAATCATAAACATTATTCTCTTTGGATTTTTCTCTTTTGGTTTTCCGTTACTCTTTGTTCTCCCTCTTTTATCTTCCCTTTCTTTAGTCTCTCCTCAATTCGTTTTCAAATTCTATCGACGTTTATGTAGAAAATTAAGTGGATAACTTTAAAGGAAATGACAGCTTATGAAATTCTGTCAAAGCTATTGTAAGAGATAACGCATAAACGATTTCTTTTATTTCTTTGATTTTGTAATTTTTTTTTATTTTCTTAACGCTATAATTAGGTTTTTTGTTATTTATTCATTTTTTTTTGGCTAATAGTTGACGATAGAACTTTGATCATTTTGATTTGAATTAAAAGATAACGACTAATTCCAATTGTGCATTAATCTCTTTAGAATACTATATAAAATGATCAACTTTAAGAAAATTGGATAAAGAGGAGGACGTAAAGAAGTTCAATTCAAGAAAAAGGTTTACTCGGATGATCTTAATTGACATTTATGATAGACTTATAATGAGTTTATATTTTTAAATTTTTTATGCATTTATTTTTGCAAAAATAATGTTAATATTATTATTGACTTTTATGTTACCCCCACTGCCTGAGAAGCCTGACTCCACCCCTGAATNTTTTCTTTTGCACTCATGGCTCCTTCCCCCGTAGCCCGGTCCTTTGCAAAGAGATTATATAACTTGTCTTAGTGACATATTTTATTATGCCTCCATTTTGCAGCACTTAGTTTAGCTTATAACAAAAAATCAAATGCATATATGAGAAAAACAATAACAAATGCATATATGAGAAAAAACAATAACAAACATAGAAAATTTATATGTCTGCAACCATATTAAAATTACTAAATAGTTAATAATGTACCTGTGTAAGCCCTTTCCACACTTCATTCTCCACTTCCCATAGTTGTGTTTTTGAATTCCATGCATACCCACTCATTGTTAAGCCATTGAAAATTTCATGACATGCAAAAAAATTACTATTGAGAGTTTTCATGCGATTTTTCACATGGTCCTTCACAAAATGGAAATTTAAGCTTTTTAGTAAGCGTTTTCAGAACGTTAGTAAAGGCAGTGGTTGACCATGTTCCATTGGGTTTATTTCCTTTCAATTGCTCTTCTAACAAGGCATCAATTAAAACTTCATCCCAATATTCATTTCATATCACGTTATCCTTTTTTATCTCATCAACATCGCAATTTTTCTTTGATTTCTTTCCCATGAGACACTGCATAATACAACAAGATATGTTTAATAAAACTAATTTCTCATCACAACAATTTCTAGTATTGTACAATTTAAAACTCCAAATACTATCAATAAAAGAAGAAAATAGATAATATGAATTTTGCAACAAAAATTTCCTAAAACATAATAAAAATTTCAAGAACATAATAACTGGTCATATGATAACATCATCAATAACTTCAAATTAAAACTAAAGGACGACCAAAATAAATGGATCACGACCTATGAGCAATGTAGTCCTGCCACATGCTAGAAGCTATAGAGTCCCTACAAAGTGCTCCTTGCCTAGCATCAACATCATCATTAGTTGTCCCAATCACATCTTCAATGTGCGTCTCACCATTCATGAGCTCGTTATCAACCTTTCATCAGGATCAACTCCCATAAGATAGTTATGTAGGATACAACAGGCTAGAATAATTTTAGTAACTGTATTGAATGGATAATAAGCTTCTGAACCACTCCTAATAATGGGAAAGCGTTTTTTAGCATTCCAAATGCTCTCTCAATTACATTACGTAGGGAAGAATGCCGATGATTAAATAATTCTTGAGGATTTTCTGGAGCATGTGAGGAGAATTCTTTCAAGTGATAACGCACACCTCTATATGGAACAATAAGACCACTTTTTAACATGTAACCTCCATCCACAAGATAAAATTTTCCTAAAATCCAAAAAGATATTAAGGGTTTTAATAAATATGATTAAATTTTCAAATCTTATATGGTTATAAACTAAAATTACCTCGAGGAATTATGAGTTTGTCTTCTTTGGTTAAAGCATTTTTTAATATTCTTAAGTCAAACACAGTTCCTTCCCATCCGGGCAAAATATATGTAAATTTCNGGTTATAAACTAAAATTACCTCGAGGAATTATGAGTTTGTCTTCTTTGGTTAAAGCATTTTTTAATATTCTTAAGTCAAACACAGTTCCTTCCCATCCTGGCAAAATATATGTAAATTTCATATTGAAAGAATATGTTGTGCCAATACATTTTGAGTTGGATAATGTTTTCTTCCCCGATATCTCGGTGCATCAACTTCAGATACTTTCACACGTATANCATTTTTTAATATTCTTAAGTCAAACACAGTTCCTTCCCATCCGGGCAAAATATATGTAAATTTCATATTGAAAGAATATGTTGTGCCAATACATTTTGAGTTGGATAATGTTTTCTTCCTCGATATCTCGGTGCATCAACTTCAGATACTTTCACACGTATGTGTGTCCCATCAATTGCACCAACACAATCCTAAAATGTATAAATATTTTTTTAGAATCTAATGTATTAAGATCGATTTCTTAAAAGGAATAGGGGAAAATATTATATTCACNTTTTTTTTTTTTTTTTGTCAGACAGTGGTAAAGTTCAATGTCAAACAAACATAACTCATTTTTTGCACTCTAACATCCACAAGGCTCTTGGCAAAATGAGTACTGATTGACAAAACTCTTCTTTTTGAGAACATGACTCTTCTTTTTTTAATCTTTTCTGCTCNCCTAAAATGTATAAATATTTTTTTAGAATCTAATGTATTAAGATCGATTTCTTAAAAGGAATAGGGGAAAATATTATATTCACCTTGAAGTACAGAAAAAATGTTATTATTTATAATTTGGAGAGGGACCTCTGAACCGGTAGGTTGTTTTAGAAATTAATCTTCCAAAGTAATGATAGCTCTTAACACNTATTTTTTTAGAATCTAATGTATTAAGATCGATTTCTTAAAAGGAATAGGGGAAAATATTATATTCACCTTGAAGTACAGAAAAAATGTTATTATTTATAATTTGGAGAGGGACCTCTGAACTGGTAGGTTGTTTTAGAAATTAATCTTCCAAAGTAATGATAGCTCTTAACATNACAACGATGATATCACATACAATTTGAATTAAATAAATCAATTAACAGGAAAAAAAATCACTGATATTTATATATACAATTATATAATCATGTTACTGTTAAAGAATGTTGAACTGACCATAATCATCCAAAAACTTCTTGTGGCGATCGTATGCGTTGAGCCCTCGTATATGAGATTGATACTGCCTGCATAAACAGCAACTTTGTGAGCTTTACGTAAACTAATTAACATATACATTCACACACGACACGCGCACGCAAATACATAGAGAGAGAGAGAGAGAGAGAGATGCACTGTTTCCGAGCTTCTCTGTCGAAGATTTGGGACTTGAGAGCCCCGAAAGAGGCCATTTCTCCCGAATTCTGAGGAAAACCCTAACTATCGCTTCTTTATATTGAGCAACTAAAAGTGAAGAAGCTTCAAACCCGTTCAACCGCAGATCGATGATCGCCGCAGCCCGGCAAAGTAAAGCGTGATCGAATGGAAAGCAAATTTTGGTTATGGGTGGCTCCGCTGATGGCCCAAGGGCTGATGGACTGCTCGACTAGCTAACAGCCCGTCGGGCTAACGGACAGCCTGGTTAACGTGTGAGCCCGGTGAGTAGAGATGGAGGCTGATAATTTTTTGGTAAGAAAGATGAAAAATTGGGTTGAATAATTGTGACGGAAGGAAAGTTATTTTCTCTTTTTTTAGTTTGGTACGAGGGATAGAAAATAGAAGAGATATATTTTTTATGATTTAGTATTAGATGAAAAATGAAAGGAAAAGAAAATTATACATATCCAATTTTACAATTCTACCCTTTAAATATATGAAGTCATTTTGTGTGTTTTCTATGTGTTAGTAAAAATATAATTAACAAAAGAAAATTAACCTACATGAAATCTTCTTACAAAAAGTCATCAACTACATTTTTTTTTTGGGAACCTCGACGGTGCAAGTAGATTTTATTGATTAAAAAATTAAATTATACCTAACGAATGAGGACATATGTATCTTACCTCTCAATACAATATGATTACAATAATGAAGGAAATAAAATTCTAATGCATGATAATTACATGGAATAAAATTAAGTAAAAATCTAAAAGCTTAGTTCTTAAAATTTTCCAAAGGTATAGACACCTCTATACTTGAAGCTGCTAGAAGGCATTTGAATCTAGGTGATAGACTCCTAGCACAAGTCATCAATCAGCTGAATAAAATGATCAAATTCTAGTAATTTAAAAGAGTCCATATGAAGCAAGAGTTCAATTGAAAGAATCCATCAAAATACAAAAAACGAATAGATCAGTTGAAAGAAATCCAACTGCAACAGCACATGAATAGTCACATGAACAATGCACTTCAGACCAAAATAGCCTACAGACAGTTGGAACTCCATCACTACTACATAAAAAAAACTTTCCTGCCTAGATCTCAAAGCTGGAAAAAATTGTTGAAAGCCTCAGCTGGAAAAAATTGTTGAAAGCCTCAGCTGGAACCCAGCTGAAACAGTCCAAGTGCTATGAATAGTAACTCATCCACATCAAAAAGACTCTTAGCTGGAAAAGGATCACAAAATTCCAACTTGAATTAGCAGCTGAAGGAGAAGAAAACAAGCCGACAGAGTGACGAAATTCCAGGCATTAGCTAAAAGAAACTAGCTAAATGTGTAATGAATAGTAACGTGAACAATCCAACTGAAGAATACTTTACAAAATACCAACTACATTATAAGGTTCATGCTTATGCTAATTTTAGCACAAAAAAACCTGATTATCAACATGTATCATCTAAAATGCATACATATAGTAAGTAGATACACATCTCAAAAGCTATCTAGATCACTTAGTTGTTCAAGAGCCAATTGATTCACTCATCAATTTGCTCAAAAGCTCCAAATGACGGTTTGATGAGACAACAAAAAATGCTCTCATGTTTGCCTAGTTCTTAATCAAGAATAGGAATACATCAAGCTAAAGCAAGTCTGGAACTCCAATTTCTACCAATTCAGCAAATACGTCCTCTTCGGGGTAGCAACGTGGTCTAGCTCTCTCTGCAATAACTATTCCCTTTTCCGCAATAACATTTCCCTCTTTGATTGTCTGTGCCACATTATTAATTCCACTATTTATGGGTTCAATATGTCTACCCATCACATCTAACATACTTGTCTTTCATTTGAAACTTTTGGATGTGTCAATATTTTGAGAGCTTACTTGAAAAGGTGTAGAAGGAGAAGTTGGTTCAAAGTTCAAGCTAATTCATCAACACTATCATTAAGATCAATTAAATTAGCACTTCCCTCTCTTTCCCATTGACGAACTTTTTCTTTTGCACTCATGGCTCCTTCCCCCGTAGCCCGGTCCTTTGCAAAGAGATTATATAACTTGTCTTAGTGACATATTTTATTATGCCTCCATTTTGCAGCACTTAGTTTAGCTTATAACAAAAAATCAAATGCATATATGAGAAAAACAATAACAAATGCATATATGAGAAAAAACAATAACAAACATAGAAAATTTATATGTCTGCAACCATATTAAAATTACTAAATAGTTAATAATGTACCTGTGTAAGCCCTTTCCACACTTCATTCTCCACTTCCCATAGTTGTGTTTTTGAATTCCATGCATACCCACTCATTGTTAAGCCATTGAAAATTTCATGACATGCAAAAAAATTACTATTGAGAGTTTTCATGCGATTTTTCACATGGTCCTTCACAAAATGGAAATTTAAGCTTTTTAGTAAGCGTTTTCAGAACGTTAGTAAAGGCAGTGGTTGACCATGTTCCATTGGGTTTATTTCCTTTCAATTGCTCTTCTAACAAGGCATCAATTAAAACTTCATCCCAATATTCATTTCATATCACGTTATCCTTTTTTATCTCATCAACATCGCAATTTTTCTTTGATTTCTTTCCCATGAGACACTGCATAATACAACAAGATATGTTTAATAAAACTAATTTCTCATCACAACAATTTCTAGTATTGTACAATTTAAAACTCCAAATACTATCAATAAAAGAAGAAAATAGATAATATGAATTTTGCAACAAAAATTTCCTAAAACATAATAAAAATTTCAAGAACATAATAACTGGTCATATGATAACATCATCAATAACTTCAAATTAAAACTAAAGGACGACCAAAATAAATGGATCACGACCTATGAGCAATGTAGTCCTGCCACATGCTAGAAGCTATAGAGTCCCTACAAAGTGCTCCTTGCCTAGCATCAACATCATCATTAGTTGTCCCAATCACATCTTCAATGTGCGTCTCACCATTCATGAGCTCGTTATCAACCTTTCATCAGGATCAACTCCCATAAGATAGTTATGTAGGATACAACAGGCTAGAATAATTTTAGTAACTGTATTGAATGGATAATAAGCTTCTGAACCACTCCTAATAATGGGAAAGCGTTTTTTAGCATTCCAAATGCTCTCTCAATTACATTACGTAGGGAAGAATGCCGATGATTAAATAATTCTTGAGGATTTTCTGGAGCATGTGAGGAGAATTCTTTCAAGTGATAACGCACACCTCTATATGGAACAATAAGACCACTTTTTAACATGTAACCTCCATCCACAAGATAAAATTTTCCTAAAATCCAAAAAGATATTAAGGGTTTTAATAAATATGATTAAATTTTCAAATCTTATATGGTTATAAACTAAAATTACCTCGAGGAATTATGAGTTTGTCTTCTTTGGTTAAAGCATTTTTTAATATTCTTAAGTCAAACACAGTTCCTTCCCATCCGGGCAAAATATATGTAAATTTCATATTGAAAGAATATGTTGTGCCAATACATTTTGAGTTGGATAATGTTTTCTTCCTCGATATCTCGGTGCATCAACTTCAGATACTTTCACACGTATGTGTGTCCCATCAATTGCACCAACACAATCCTAAAATGTATAAATATTTTTTTAGAATCTAATGTATTAAGATCGATTTCTTAAAAGGAATAGGGGAAAATATTATATTCACCTTGAAGTACAGAAAAAATGTTATTATTTATAATTTGGAGAGGGACCTCTGAACCGGTAGGTTGTTTTAGAAATTAATCTTCCAAAGTAATGATAGCTCTTAACATATCATGGAAGTGTCGACTTATTGTCTCACCAGATCGATGAAAAAATAGTTGCATTTCCCGATTTGTCACCTTATGTGCAGGTAAATAAAGAAACTTAACCACCTGTTCCTCAACAAGAGCATTCTTATTATCATGGAGACAACCTGTGGCTCTGAATAACTCACACAACTTAGCAAAAANAACTTAACCACCTGTTCCTCAACAAGAGCATTCTTATTATCATGGAGACGACCTGTGGCTCTGAANTGTGCAGGTAAATAAAGAAACTTAACCACCTGTTCCTCAACAAGAGCATTCTTATTATCATGGAGACAACCTGTGGCTCTGAATAACTCACACAACTTAGCAAAAACATGTGGGCTCATGCAGGTAATGTCACGACAATGTTCATTACGAGCTAGTTGTGTCATGAGTTCTTGCCTTACACTCTCTCTTTCTCCACTATTTTGGGTTGATCGATCCACGTATGAGGTGTGGCATGACATTCCAATCAAATAGAGTACATAAAACAAATAGCAAATAACTTGAACCGCAACCATGCANTTTCTACCAATTCAGCAAATACGTCCTCTTCGGGGTAGCAACGTGGTCTAGCTCTCTTTGCAATAACTATTCCCTTTTCCGCAATAACATTTCCCTCTTTGATTGCCTGTGCCACATTATTAATTCCACTATTTATGGGTTCAATATGTCTACCCATCACATCTAACATACTTGTCTTTCATTTGGNGAAAGTTATTTTCTCTTTTTTTAGTTTGGTACGAGGGATAGAAAATAGAAGAGATATATTTTTTATGGTTTGGTATTAGATGAAAAATGAAAGGAAAAGAAAATTATACATATCCAATTTTACAATTCTACCCTTTAAATATATGAAGTCATTTTGTGTGTTTTCTATGTGTTAGTAAAAATATAATTAACAAAAGAAAATTAACCTACATGAAATCTTCTTACAAAAAGTCATCAACTACATTTTTTTTTTTGGGAACCTCGACGGTGCAAATAGATTTTATTGATTAAAAAATTAAATTACACCTAACGAATGGGGACATATGTATCTTACCTCTCAATACAATATGATTACAATAATGAAGGAAATAAAATTCTAATGCATGATAATTACATGGAATTAAATTAAGTAAAAATCTAAAAGCTTAGTTCTTAAAATTTTCCAAAGGTATAGACACCTCTATACTTGAAGCTGCTAGAAGGCGTTTGAATCTAGGTGATAGACTCCTAGCACAAGTCATCAATCAGCTGAATAAAATGATCAAATTCTAGTAATTTAAAAGAGTCCATATGAAGCAAGAGTTCAATTGAAAGAATCCATCAAAATACAAAAAACGAATAGATCAGTTGAAAGAAATCCAACTGCAACAGCACATGAATAGTCACATGAACAATGCACTTCAGACCAAAATAGCCTACAGACAGTTGGAACTCCATCACTACTACATAAAAAAAACTTTCCTGCCTAGATCTCAAAGCTGGAAAAAATTGTTGAAAGCCTCAGCTGGAAAAAATTGTTGAAAGCCTCAGCTGGAACCCAGCTGAAACAGTCCAAGTGCTATGAATAGTAACTCATCCACATCAAAAAGACTCTTAGCTGGAAAAGGATCACAAAATTCCAACTTGAATTAGCAGCTGAAGGAGAAGAAAACAAGCCGACAGAGTGACGAAATTCCAGGCATTAGCTAAAAGAAACTAGCTAAATGTGTAATGAATAGTAACGTGAACAATCCAACTGAAGAATACTTTACAAAATACCAACTACATTATAAGGTTCATGCTTATGCTAATTTTAGCACAAAAAAACCTGATTATCAACATGTATCATCTAAAATGCATACATATAGTAAGTAGATACACATCTCAAAAGCTATCTAGATCACTTAGTTGTTCAAGAGCCAATTGATTCACTCATCAATTTGCTCAAAAGCTCCAAATGACGGTTTGATGAGACAACAAAAAATGCTCTCATGTTTGCCTAGTTCTTAATCAAGAATAGGAATACATCAAGCTAAAGCAAGTCTGGAACTCCAATTTCTACCAATTCAGCAAATACGTCCTCTTCGGGGTAGCAACGTGGTCTAGCTCTCTCTGCAATAACTATTCCCTTTTCCGCAATAACATTTCCCTCTTTGATTGTCTGTGCCACATTATTAATTCCACTATTTATGGGTTCAATATGTCTACCCATCACATCTAACATACTTGTCTTTCATTTGAAACTTTTGGATGTGTCAATATTTTGAGAGCTTACTTGAAAAGGTGTAGAAGGAGAAGTTGGTTCAAAGTTCAAGCTAATTCATCAACACTATCATTAAGATCAATTAAATTAGCACTTCCCTCTCTTTCCCATTGACGAACTTTTTCTTTTGCACTCATGGCTCCTTCCCCCGTAGCCCGGTCCTTTGCAAAGAGATTATATAACTTGTCTTAGTGACATATTTTATTATGCCTCCATTTTGCAGCACTTAGTTTAGCTTATAACAAAAAATCAAATGCATATATGAGAAAAACAATAACAAATGCATATATGAGAAAAAACAATAACAAACATAGAAAATTTATATGTCTGCAACCATATTAAAATTACTAAATAGTTAATAATATACCTGTGTAAGCCCTTTCCACACTTCATTCTCCACTTCCCATAGTTGTGTTTCNTGGGAACCTCGACGGTGCAAATAGATTTTATTGATTAAAAAATTAAATTACACCTAACGAATGGGGACATATGTATCTTACCTCTCAATACAATATGATTACAATAATGAAGGAAATAAAATTCTAATGCATGATAATTACATGGAATTAAATTAAGTAAAAATCTAAAAGCTTAGTTCTTAAAATTTTCCAAAGGTATAGACACCTCTATACTTGAAGCTGCTAGAAGGCGTTTGAATCTAGGTGATAGACTCCTAGCACAAGTCATCAATCAACTGAATAAAATGATCAAATTCCAGTAATTTAAAAGAGTCCATATGAAGCAAGAGTTCAATTGAAAGAATCCATCAAAATACAAAAAACGAATAGATCAGCTGAAAGAAATCCAACTGCAGCAGCAACTGAATAGGCACATGAATAGTCACATGAACAGTGCACTTCAGACCAAAATAGCCTACAGATAGTTGGAACTCCATCACTACTACATTAAAAAAACTTTCCTGCCTAGATCTCAAAGCTGGAAAAAATTGTTGAAAGCCTCAGCTGGAACCCAGCTGAAACAGTCCAAGTGCTGTGAATAGTAACTCATCCACATCAAAAAGACTCTTATCTGGAAAAGGATCACAAAATTCCAACTTGAATTAGCAACTGAAGGAGAAGAAAACAAGCCGACAGAGTGACGAAATCCCAGGCATTAGCTAAAAGAAACTAGCTAAATGTGTAATGAATAGTAACGTGAACAATCCAACTGAAGAATACTTTACAAAATACCAACTACATTATAAGGTTCATGCTTATGCTAATTTTAGCACAAAAAAACCTGATTATCAACATGTATCATCTAAAATGCATACATATAGTAAGTAGATACACATCTCAAAAGCTATCTAGATCACTTAGTTGTTCAAGAGCCAATTGATTCACTCATCAATTTGCTCAAAAGCTCCAAATGACGGTTTGATGGGACAACAAAGAATGCTCTCATGTTTGCCTAGTTCTTAATCAAGAATAGGAATACATCAAGCTAAAGCAAGTCTGGAACTCCAATTTCTACCAATTCAGCAAATACGTCCTCTTCGGGGTAGCAACGTGGTCTAGCTCTCTTTGCAATAACTATTCCCTTTTCCGCAATAACATTTCCCTCTTTGATTGCCTGTGCCACATTATTAATTCCACTATTTATGGGTTCAATATGTCTACCCATCACATCTAACATACTTGTCTTTCATTTGGAACTTTTGGATGTGTCAATATTTTGAGAGCTTACTTGAAAAGGTGTAGAAGGAGAAGTTGGTTCAAAGTTCAAGCTAATTCATCAACGCTATCATTAAGATCAATTAAATTAGCACTTCCCTCTCTTTCCCATTGACGAACTTTTTCTTTTGCACTCATGGCTCCTTCCCCCGTAGCCCGGTCCTTTGCAAAGAGATTATATAACTTGTCTTAGTGACATATTTTATTATGCCTCCATTTTGCAGCACTTAGTTTAGCTTATAACAAAAAATCAAATGCATATATGAGAAAAACAATAACAAATGCATATATGAGAAAAAACAATAACAAACATAGAAAATTTATATGTCTGCAACCATATTAAAATTACTAAATAGTTAATAATATACCTGTGTAAGCCCTTTCCACACTTCATTCTCCACTTCCCATAGTTGTGTTTCTGAATTCCATGCATACCCACTCATTGTTAAGCCATTGAAAATTTCATGACATGCAAAAAAATTACTATTGAGAGTTTTCATGCGATTTTTCACATGGTCCTTCACAAAATGGAAATTTAAGCTTTTTAGTAAGCGTTTTCAGAACGTTAGTAAAGGCAGTGGTTGACCATGTTCCATTGGGTTTATTTTCTTTCAATNTTTTTTTTTTTTTTTAATCTCCACCCCAATTTAGTTTTTAAAAAAAATTGAACTTCCAAATTACCAAAAAAAAAATCCAGAAACTCCTCTCCCCACCCCAAAGTCTATAGACAAGATCCATTCGTTTTTCTTCACCAAAATTCAATCAAACTCTCTTTAACTTCCATAAAATTTCTCTCTCAAAATTTTCTTGAAGGACATTTTTGTGTATTAGGAGGTAAACCAGGAATTTCAAATCGTCCCATACTAAATCGCCTCCTTGGAAAATCAAATTTTCGAAGAAAAACAATATATATACGAACACTAATCAATAGCTTAGTTATTTCTCTTGATTTACTCCCTTTTTTGCNGCAGTCCATAAATTGATTTTTAATTATCTCATTTCGGCAATTGTCCAATATGTTTTAGTTCTCAATTGGGCAAGGCCTTGTATATCAATTATCTTTTTCTTTCTCCAGGTCTGAGACATCAAAAAGCCCAAAGAAACTAGTCACCAAGATAGTGCACCATAACAATGTAAAAGTACCAGTTAATCTAAGAATACCCACAACCAATTACTTTAGAAAAGTTAGTATGGATAAACTAGGCAAGAACGTAGACCAATTTCAATTCTCTTTGCAAAAATCCGGTAAGCCTTCTCAACAAAACCATAGATAACAATAAGCCAACGGAAACAAAAAAAAATTACTTGAAACCTCCAAGAAGGTAATAGCCATGAACTTCACAAATCAATACCCAAGTAATTAATAGCCATGAACTTCATAATTCAACTCATCACAATATCAACTTGCACATAATTACTTGAAAGTTCTAGTAAGGTACCAATAATGTCAAAGATTCAAATCCAAACCGATTACCCAAAGTATGCAATATTATAGTTTAATCTAACATTTGATAAAATACACCAAACAAAGAATATATATATATATATAAAGAGAGAGAGAGAGAGAGAGAGAGAGATAACAAAAAAATGGAGGAGAATAGCTGAACATTACCGGAGGATGGCAACTTTGATCTGAAGTAGCAGAAAATCCAATCCGAAAGACCGTTGGTTTTACCGAACGAGTTTATCGTTTGGTTGCCATTGTCTGAGAAGGGTGTGTTGTTGCCCATGGAGAAGTGGGTTTTGTTTGCTGTTTTGAGAAGTGAGTTTTATTGGAAGGTAACAAAGGGCAAAAAAGTAAAATTATCATTCAAAGGTCCAATTTTGTTGGCTTCTTGTCATTTTTCGCCCATTTTTGGGGGGAAAATAAATTGTGGGCGGGAAGGAAAAGCCTTCCCTCCAATTTTCCTTTCCGTCACTCTTTCTTTTCATACCAAACAATGAAAAGTTTTTTCATCCACCCCATTTTCCTTCCCCCATTTTTCATCAAAACAAACAGACCATGAATGTTTTTAGAGTCGCGCTTAAGAGCTAGCTGGACAAGGCCCAATTTTTTTTTTTTTTAATCTCCACCCCAATTTAGTTTTTAAAAAAAATTGAACTTCCAAATTACCAAAAAAAAAATCCAGAAACTCCTCTCCCCACCCCAAAGTCTATAGACAAGATCCATTCGTTTTTCTTCACCAAAATTCAATCAAACTCTCTTTAACTTCCATAAAATTTCTCTCTCAAAATTTTCTTGAAGGACATTTTTGTGTATTAGGAGGTAAACCAGGAATTTCAAATCGTCCCATACTAAATCGCCTCCTTGGAAAATCAAATTTTCGAAGAAAAACAATATATATATGAACACTAATCAATAGCTTAGTTATTTCTCTTGATTTACTCCCTTTTTTGCGGTATTGTCCCTTTCATTCTTCTTTAAAATTTCAATCTCACACTTGAAAAAATGAAATCTCCTGAAAACCTCTTTTTTTCGAGCTCAATATCTTATACCTTAGAGCCTTCAGCTATTTTGTGAAACATCGAGTTGGAAGAAAAGGGAAATTTTCAGGGGATTTAGTTTTTTTGAATGGTAGACTGAATATTGAAGTGAAATAATACAATCAAAAAATACATTGTTTTTTTTTTTAAGTTTTATTTTCTAAGCATGGCGATGCATTAGAATAAGACCAGGGGCAGAGCTACAGTGAGCGTAGCTGCCTCCACTGTAATTTTTAAAAAATTTGGGATGTATTTATAATTTTCAAAATATTAGGATCTTGCCCCCATTAAAATATTTTAAAAGCTTTAGGGGTACTTATGCATTTTAAAAAATGTGGGTTTCCTCTCTCCCATTTTGTGCTTGTTAAACTTGCAGGTTGAGTGGGGTCTATGTGTCAGCCACTACTATATATTCATGCNATATTAGGATCTTGCCCCCATTAAAATATTTTAAAAGCTTTAGGGGTACTTATGCATTTTAAAAAATGTGGGTTTCGTCTTTGCCATTTTGTGCTTGTTAAACTTGCAGGTTGAGTGGGGTCTATGTGTCAGCCACTACTATATATTCATGTNTAATCTAAGAATACCCACAACCAATTACTTTAGAAAAGTTAGTATGGATAAACTAGGCAAGAACGTAGACCAATTTCAATTCTCTTTGCAAAAATCCGGTAAGCCTTCTCAACAAANGCAGTCCATAAATTGATTTTTAATTATCTCATTTCGGCAATTGTCCAATATGTTTTATTTCTCAATTGAGCAAGGCCTTGTATATCAATTATCTTTTTCTTTCTCCAGGTCATCAAAAAGCCCAAAGAAACTAGTCACCAAGATAGTGCNTAAACATTTAATTAAGCTCTAAACAGATTTGCATCTCTTTTGGGTCACACTTGATCTTTATACGTTAATAGCATCTAATTTTTTTTATTTAGATAAATACTCACGAACAATGTCATATAGATTTAAAAAGTTAAATTAAAAATCAAATTTGATAATTACAATTATTAATTTTACTATGAGTCTCAGNTAAACATTTAATTAAGCTCTAAACAGATTTGCATCTCTTTTGGGTCACACTTGATCTCTATACGTTAATAGCATCTAATTTTTTTTATTTAGATAAATACTCACGAGCAATGTCATATAGATTTAAAAAGTTATTTTAAAAATCAAATTTGATAATTACAACCATTAATTTCACTATGAGTCTCAACATTTATTGTGACCCACTACATATTCAATGGTTGAGATTATCAAATCTAATTTTTAAGTCTATCTAGTATTACTCAAATACCCATGCTCACAATTTTAATTATAACTCATGAACTTGTCACAAAATTAATGCATTATTAGGGGATTTAATTTTAGTAAATTTGGATAATGAATGAGTAGACCCATTAGACCTCCAAAAGAAATAATTTGGCATGAACATAGAATAAACGCTACATGAACTTACTAAACATAACTTATACATAGCACAATCCCAATATAATATGAACATAACCATACACAATCATAAACATTATTCTCTTTGGATTTTTCTCTTTTGGTTTTCCGTTACTCTTTGTTCTCCCTCTTTTATCTTCCCTTTCTTNATAACCATACACAATCATAAACATTATTCTCTTTGGATTTTTCTCTTTTGGTTTTCCATTACTCTTTGTTCTCCCTCTTATATCTTCTCTTTCTGTAGTCTCTCCTCAATTCGTTTTCAAATTCTATCGACGTTTATGTAGAAAATTAAGTGGATAACTTTAAAGGAAATGACAGCTTATGAAATTCTGTCAAAGCTATTGTAAGAGATAACGCATAAACGATTTCTTTTATTTCTTTGATTTTGTAAATTTTTTTTTATTTTCTTAACACTATAATTAGGTTTTTTGTTATTTATTCATTTTTTTTTTGGCTAATAGTTGACGATAGAACTTTGATCATTTTGATTTGAATTAAAAGATAACGACTAATTCCAATTGTGCATTAATCTCTTTAGAATACTATATAAAATGATCAACTTTAAGAAAATTGGATAAAGAGGAGGACGTAAAGAAGTTCAATTCAAGAAAAAGGTTTACTCGGATGATCTTAATTGACATTTATTATAGACTTATAATGAGTTTATATTTTTAAATTTTTTATGCATTTATTTTTGCAAAAATAATATTAATATTATTATTGACTTTTATGTTACCCCCACTGCCTGAGAAGCCTGACTCCACCCCTGAAGGAGACAACGTCAAAATCTCCACTTATATCCAAGCTAACACGTAATGTTCTGTTCACAAATTGTGTTTAAACTGTACCTTGCAAAAGGTGTTGGAATTTTTTTTATTAAAACTACTTTTTTATAGTAAAGTTTGTTTGAGGCTCATTAGTGATAGACTACCAACCGATGAGATTGATCATGCCTAAGGTTCATACTACATTAGAGATTATTGAGTGATGTTGATCATCGTAACAAATAATGGATTAGTTGTTAGTGTTATTTTAGACCAAGTGGTCATGTGAGCAATCAAGTTGTGAAAATGAGTTGCAACAAACTCTCCAGCTGTAATGTATATATATGTCATAATACAATGAAACGTAAAATTCGAACGTCCAAATAAATATATTTCACTATATTAAATAATAATTTTTCTTTCCTTCATTTTCTTAATTACATCATTTAATATCTATGTTTATCTATTATTTTTTCAAAAATCTTCTACATTTTTTTTTTCAAAAAATGTAATTCGAAAAATTTTTCTCAGCATATGTATACTATTGTATATGAATAATATTTGAAATAAAAATTATATTAAACTATAAAATTAATCAAATATTAAAAGATATATGATAGAAATGAGTAATATGATGTTTTGAAGGAAAAATGTGTGGAGGATAAATTTCAAAGTGTTAGTTGTTTTATTAAATATTAGTTATTGTCTGTGCTTGAAGGCATAGAGTAATAAAAAATAGTAAACAATAAATATATTTATATTTATATTTAAAATCAAATCACAAACATAAAGAAGAGATAAAAGAATTTAGGCATCGATTTTGTAGTGAGGGTGAAAGGTGGTGGGCGACAGTAGTGGTAGTAGGAGACGATGATGGTTGTGGTGGGTGGCAATGACCGTGGTGGCGGCGAAGGCTACGATGATGGTGGTGGTGGTGGTGGCGGCAGCGACGGTGGCGATGGCCCTGACGGTGGTGGTGGTGGTGGCAGTGACGATAATGGCGGTGGCGGTGGTGGTGGGGCAGTTTCAAACACTATTTTTTTTAAAGAAAAAATATTTATGAGAAATAATTTCTAGAAATACTTTTAAAAAGTCACTCCAAACACACCCTTAAAGACCTATTTTTCCTATTAAATTTAGGGTATTAATATTAGTAGTTAGATTAACTTTAAAGTAAAATTTAAAACGATCTCAACCACGAATAGCAAAAGTCATTTTATTTATCTTTTTGAAATTTGAATTATAAACTACTTTATTTTATATATATATATACATACACACACACACACACTAGCAATGTACTACGTGTGTTACACGTGAATAATTTGTGTACATAAAAAATAATAAAATATATTAGGTATTTGTGGATTAGAATTAAATATTATCTCAAATTTACCAAACTTAATTTTTTATTGGTCATATTCTATTACTAGTCATTACCTGTATTTGAAGACGCTATGTAATAAAGATCAACAATCGCAAACAATCTCAAATTCAAAAATTAATTATTCGAAAACTTATATACTATCGACCATACCCTCCATATTATTAGAATTGTCATAAAAATGAACAAAAAACTCCCTAACACAACACCACATATACAAATACCTTAGGAAAAATAAATAAATACTAACATAACCAAAAATAATTTATAATTTTTAAACAATAAATAAAATTTTTATCATCTATAAGAATCATGTATTCATCGCCACTACCATCATTCAACTCAATAACACAACATAGTTCTAAACTCAATCACCAAATTTTCAATCCACTCATGTAACAAATAAGTCGAACAAAAAAACTGTCTACAAATGCAACCATCTATATAACAAAAATAAGTTCACAATTACTGTCAAAAAAATAAATTTTGATATCTGAAATTCTATCGCTTCCAAAAGAATGTATACAAATTGTAAAAAAAAAAATTATTCATAAGTTTTTTTTATTCTCTAAAAACATACAAATATATTTTTTTTAATTCATCCACATTCAAATAATAAAAAAATTGATAAAATATATTTACCAGAAAAGTATCGCTTCATAGGTTTTGATGTTCATTGTTTCTCAATTGAACCTCCATGTCTTCTAATGCTCGTAAATAGATTTGGTCATTTTTGATATCATTTAATAGATTCTCCAATTCTATCATATCTATGAAACCATTCTTAAACTTTGTATGAATGAAGTCAATCGGCTATGTAGATGGAAGCGTGCTAATAATAGCATGCAACATTATAAGATTATTCGGACTGAAACTTTTTTGTTTCAGTTTGTAATATAGTGATTCTTTCTTATTTATATGGTTTGCGATATTTGATTCTGAATCCATTTTGTCTGTCTCAAACTATATCCACAATTGATGGATATTGCGCTCCGCTTCCGCTAATAATTGTATAAATCGTACTGTACAGGTTGGTTGGTCATTGATTAAAATTTTTTTCCTTTGCAAAATTTTAGTTGATGGGAAGAGTCTATGCTATTTTCTACATAATATAATCTTCACTTATGTTTTTTTCTTACGTTTTGTAACATACGACCTAATTTAATTTTTTCTAACCCAAATTTTGAGATTGGGGTATTCTATTTTTTTAATCTATTTATTTGAATTTCTAATCAAGTATTATGTTTACTAAGCAATCATAAAAACTATAGAAAGGGAGAGAGAGGTAGTGTGTTTGGGACTCTAGTGTGTCTAAAAGATGAGATGTAGAAGAGAGATGAGACTTTAGTGTTGGAAATGGAACAGAACTCTTGTAACGTCCTAAAATTCACCTTGGACGACATTACTATCTAAAACCATTCACCTCATGAGAGCAACTAATATAATTCATAAAGAAAGAAAATTCTATTTCATCATCCATAATATTTACAACTTCATCCATGAGAATATGCCAAGCCACGACCATTGCCTCCAAAAGAGTATGCCCAACTACGACAATTACATCCCAAAAATTAACAATTATCTTGCAGCGGAATAAGAAAAATATTAACATCAACATTATCTCAAAATAAACCTTCTAGTCTAGGACATAAAAATAGCAATTCTAAATATCCCCCTCCGGATCCACATGTCCATCAACTTGAATTTCCCAAATCACCTACTCGTCAACTCGGGGCTCTTCCTCTAAACCAAAATCTGAAAATAAGTATTGTTTGTAGGGGGTGAGCACTAAGCTCTATAGGAAAATCCTCCTAAACTTGGACAAGGTTTTGAAAGCATATAAAACAAGTCGGTCTCATTTCACAAATATCATATATAACTTTTGAAAGAAAACAGTGATAGTTCATCCGATCTCAAGTTTAAGCAATATCAATAAATTAAAAGAAGAGATAAAACCAATTCCCAACAATAAGTCATTTTCAACCATAAACTGTTTCCACAACAATAAACATAACCCATAATTTGTACCATTACCAACAATGTATATCAAATCACAACTTGTATCTTTCAAAATATTATGTATATGTGTATCTCAGGTATGATGTATGACATTGCATGAATAAACACATTGAGAATATCCTAGTTCACACACACACCCCTAATCCTCGCAAGGATATACAACTTTAGGAAGGGCGTATATCGACGCATCAGTAGTGACAAATGCAACCCAGGAATAGTATACTAACCCTCAGCCTCGGTACCCGTGAGCGAATAGTGGTTTGGTCCTCGCAAGGCACCAACCCCACTACGCATGATAGGAAAAATTCAAACCTGCACGGAGTAAGAAACGCATCTACCCACTCTACGATACCCAGTCAACGATCACTCATGATTATCCAAACATCTACAAGAGATACAACACTCAACCAATTTCTCCAATCACACGTAAAATCCAAAATTCCCAAATTTCATATATATGATTCTAATAGAACAATTTAAGAAAATATGCAAAAGATCATCAAAAGACATACTTTTATTGTTCAAAATAAAGTACTAAGGTTTTTGAATTAAGAGTACAAGAATATCAAGAAGAAGATTTCATGTTTCTCAAAAACTAGGTTTTGACATCAAGACAAGGGTTTTATGGCTACGAACTATAACTTCACTCAAAACATGGTAATAGTTGCAAGAATATCAAAAATCAAGGATTTCAATACATATATATAAGATTTAGAGTCAAAACATGTATATATATAAGCCCTAGCATCAATGAACAAGAATGGAAGAAAACTCCTACCTTCTTCTTCCTTAGTGTTCTTGAAAAACTTGAGATTTTGATCTACTTCAAGGTGAAAATTCCTTTTGATCTTGCGTTTTCTACCTTTCTTTCTTGTTTCTCAAAGCTTTCTAGGGTTGTAAATGGTGTATGGAGGCTAAAGGAGGTGCCCTTATGTATTTATAGGGTGAGAAGTGGCCTCCTGTGCACGATTTTGAAGGTCTGAATTCATAACTCACACTCGAACGTCATTGGCGTTCGAACATCCTTTGTTCCCAATACTTTTATTTTTCCATCAGACAAAAAGTACTAGAACGCACTGTCATTCGAATGAACTTTCACGTTCGAACGTCCTTTCTGTTTTTGCTGAAAATTTCAGTAAAGTTTTGGCCTATTTAGAGGTTGATTTGAAAACTATTCATGAAATACACTTTTGTAGCCTTAGTAGTCTACTATATACTATAAAAATTTCAGCTCAAACGGACATAAGGGTAAAAATTTATGGTCTAAATACTAAGAAGTGTCTAAAATCCTTTCTACCCAAATTTTATCTAAAATGTGTTTGAAACTCCGGACTATTTCCTAACTTCCAATCTATACCCTATTACCTTGCCTAACATTTTTATTTCTACTTTACAATCCACGTAGTTCATGCATACATTATAACATATATTAGCATTTCAAAATAATTACATTGCTATATTAAGATAAGAATATGAGGGTTTATAATCCACCCCCCTTAAAGAAAGTTTTGTCCTTGAAACTTACCTTAAATAGAGAACAAATGAGAGTACTTCTCTAGCATCTTCAGCTTTGGTTCCCAAGTAGCTTCCTCCACCCCATGATGTTGCCACAAGACTTTCACCAATTGGATTACTTTATTGTGAATCACATTCTCCTTGGTATCAAGAATTTTCATCGAATGTTCTTCATATATTGCTCCATCTTGAACTTCAATATCCTCCAAATTCACGACATACATTGTATCCGATTGACACTTTCTTAATATTGAAACATCGAACATGTCATGCACCCCTGACAACTGGGCAGGTAATCGAAGTTGATACGCTATTTTGCCCACTACTTTGATCACTTCAAATGGTCTGATGTACCTTGGAGCTAATTTTTTCTTATTGTCAAATCTAAACACTCCCTTCTTGGGTGACACCTTGAGGAACACATAGTTCCCCACTTGGAATTCTAATGGTCTTCGTCTTCTATCCGCATAACTTTTTTGTCTACTTTGTGCCACGCGTAGTCTATCCTGGATGAGAGAATTTTCTCCGTAGTCTCCTGAAAATTTTTTGGCCCAAACAAGCTAATCTCTCCAGCTTCCAACCAACAAGTCGGGGACCTACATGGTCTTCCATACAATGCCTCATAAGGTGTCATGCTGATGCTAGATTGAAAACTGTTGTTATATGCAAATTTCACCAATGACAAATGGTCACTCCAACTTCCCTTGAAGTTTAACACACAAGCACGTAACATTAGGGGTGCAACTCGGGCGGGTTGGACAATCAACCATAGTCCAACCTTAGTTATATAATCTTCAACCCTAACCCTACCTCGGATTGGGAAACTCAACCCGAACACTGCCCGAGTTTAATTCAGGCGGGCTCGGGTTGATAATTTTGGGTTGATTTCGGGTTACTTTACGGGTTCAATTTGGGTAGAGCCTAAAATAGGCTTGTTGTTCTAAACCTAATACATATATTACATAATATTCACCTAAATTAACAACCAATAATTTTAATCAAATTTTTAACGAGATAGGCTGAGAAAACGAGAGAGGAAAAGAGAATGAGAGAGACAGAGAACGATAGAACAAAAATAAAAAATCAATGCTAATGTTTTATATATATATAATTTTTTTTTAATATGTCGGGTTCGGGTTGAACTCGGGTTCACGAGGCCTTAACCCGAGCCCAACCCAAATTGAATTTAGGTTGGGTTTTTTTGACCCAAGCCTAACCTAAGTATTAAAAACTCTTGCCCAAGCCCTAATTTTTTCGGGTTGAAATCGGGTTGCCTAACCTAAGTTTCACCCCTACGTAACATGTCCTCCAAAATCTGTATCACGTTCTTAGATTGGTCATCTATTTGAGGATGAAAGACAGTGCTAAAATGTAACTCTGTCCCCATAGCTCGTTGTACACTTACCAGAATTGCGTCACAAACCGAGAGCCATGATCCAACACGATAGAGAGTGGGACTCCATGTAATCTAACAATCTCACAAATGTAATGCTTGCTCAAGGTCTATAAGGAGTCAGTGGTCTTTATACTCAAGAAATGAGTGGACTTGGTGAGTCTATCCACAGTGACCCATACTGCATTATGCCCTTGTGACGTCTGTGGAAAATCAGACACGAAATCCATGGTGATGTGATCCCACTTTCACTTTAGAATAGGCAAGGACTGTAATAGTCCTCTGGGCTTTTGATGCTCAATCTTTACCTGGTAACACACCGCGCACTTTGAAACGTACTTAGCCACGTCTTGTTTCATCCATTTCCACTAATATTGATGCTTCATGTCTCTATACATCTTGGTACTACCAGGATGTATGAAGCATTTTGAACGATGGCACTCACCTAACATTTCTTCCCTTACTTGGTCTTTATTTGGTACACATAGTCTTCCACGAAATTGTAACTCATGGCATACTTGTTCGTGCAGCACTTACCACAGATTCCAGCGATGATCATGAGAAGCATTGGCATGGTAATGCTGCTGGCTGCAGAAATTATATCCTTCACTCTAGATATTTTATATGGAAGTTGACCTGCCCAAATTTAATTGTCATCTTCATATTGAGGATTTTCTTGATTGGTTGGCTGATGTGAGCAAATATACAGCTTGCCCGCACCAGAGAGGGCAGATATCCGATCTGTGCCTAGCCAAAGATGAAGAAGTTGTTGAGGTCAAGATTTTTACCCCTAGATTTTGAGCAGATCCTATTTCTACAGTATCAAGATTACAAACAGGGCAATAGATTTGTTCAAGCATGCATAGAGGAATTTCAGTGGCTTTCTTCGTGTAATAATCGTAATGAAACCGAGTCGCAGAAAAAAATTGCTCGATATATCAAAGGCTTACATTTTGCTATTCAGAACAAGGTTTCATTGCAGACCTTGTATTCTTTAATTGGGACCATTCACCTAGCCACACGTATGGAAACCAAGTTAGAAGTGCAGAATTAAAATTCCTTTAATTAATCATGACTTGTGGTGAACTGAGGAAAGTAGATTACGAGTACTCCAAACACTTTTTCAATCCCAAGTTGAGAATCTAATAACAACAGTGTACTTGAAAAGGCAGTAGCATCAGGTTCGGGTTCTATCCCAGTAAATGAAGCACCGAAAAACCCTTATGCTAGACCTGGGAGATAAGTGATATAGATGCAATCAATTGGAACATCGTTCTAATAAATGCCCTAAAAGGGGGGCAATAAATCTAGTTGATGCTAAAGAGGTCGATTGGGAGGAGAATTACCAAATGGATGATGAAACTTTCGACGAAGAGGATGAGATTGCATGGACGTATGGCGATGAGGGGATTTCCCTCATTGTTCATTGACTATTATGTACTCCTAAGATCGAATAGGACATTCAGAGGCACAATATCTTCCAGACCATATGCACCATGAACCAGAGAGTTTGTTAGTTGATTATTGATCGCAGTAGCAGTAAGAATATTGTATCTAGGGTGGTGGTCGACAAATTACATTTGCAAACTGAGAAACACCCTTCTTCTTATACTATCTGATGGATCAAGAACGTCGACAAAACTATGGTAACAGAATAGTTTTGTATGCAATTTTCTATTGATAAGTGCAAAAATGGTATTGTATGTGATGTTATAGATATGGATGTGTGTCATATTTTGTTGGGGAGACCATGGTAGTATGACCTAAATGTTATCCATAAAGGCAAAGACAACGTTTACACCTTTTGCAAATATGGTGTTAAAATTGTGCTGTTGGGAATAATCCTCGCAGCAATTTGGTCAGTACAACAACAAGAAAATAAATAAGCAGAATAAAGAAAATCAAAGTACAACTCACAACACCAAGATTTACGTGGTTCGGTAAAATTGTTTTTCCTATGTCCACGAGGCGTGATCCTGTCTCCTTTATTTACTATTGAGAGAAAAATGAGTACAATGGTACAAGCCTCACCACTCAGGTTTAAATCCCAAACCCAAACTCTTAACCCCTTGTACAACCCACTCAACCATACCCTTTGAAATTCCCAGTAAAGAAAAGCTCTTGTACCCTCAACAAGAGAATGAAAATTGAACAAATACAATTTTTTGGATGATCTAAAAAAAAGAGACTCATGCCTATTTATAAGCATCTCAAGGTGGTGACAGATGAACTCTTTTGCATTTAAAAAATGCATTTTATTACTTCACTTGTATCCTCTAATAAGATTTTAGCAATGACATCATCTAACCAATTAAAAAGGAACCTTCATCTCATTCAAGTAATGAAATTGCTCCACTTATATCCTTTAATAAGATTTTAACAATGACATCATGTAACTAATTACAAAGGAACTCTCATCTCATTCAAGCAATGAAATTGCTCCTCTTGTATCCTCCAATAAGATTTTAGCAGTGGTATCACTTAAGCAATCAAAATAAGTCTCTTTAGCAATGATTTCACCTAACCAATCAAAACAGGTCTTTTTAGCAATGATGTCACCTAATCAATCAAAACAAAAATTTGAATCACTGCCATTATTGTCCTTGTCCCTACAATAAGAAAGAGTCACCCCATAATGCCCAGGCAAAGAGCGGATTCTTCCTTGTTGTCCCTACCATTGATATGGATGTTAAGGATAGTTAAGACAGTGTTGTGAAAGTCATGCCTAGGTGAAAAGCGAAGCGAAGTGAGACTCTTTTGCCTTGAACATCCTAGGAGAAGTGAAGATGAGTGAAGCGAGGCTAAAGTAAGAAAAACGAGCACCTTTGTTAAGTTTTTTAAGTTGTTTTATTTGTATTATGGTCCGTTGGATAGGCAATTGGAATAAAATTGTGAGATGCCCATACACCTAATTGCCCCTTATCCTAATATATCTAACACTAAAATCCTAAATTTGCCTAAACAATGACTAAAGTTGTTGGTTCTCTCATTCCTAAAGAAGTCTTGATAGAACATAGACAACCCATCTGAACAGGTTTGCCCTTTCTCTTCTTCTTCTCTATTCTATTTCTCTTCTTTTTCTTTTAATTCTGCTTCTTCTTCTTCTACAGAAAGTCTAGATCTGTTGCTTTTGTCTTCTTCTTTGACAGAACACTGATATAATATTCTTTTCTCTCCCTTTCCTCTTTTGTTCTTCTTCTTCTTTGGCAAAAAACATAGTCCAAAACCAAATTTGTTGTTATTTCTACTGTTGCTTCTGTCTTCTTCTTTGATAGAACATATGTATGTTCTTTTCTCTCCTTATTCTCATCTTTTGATTCTGCTTCTTCTAGTTCTGCCTATTCTCTCATTCTTCTCACTTTTTGCTTTTGGTTTTCATTATGGTTTCGATTCTTCTTCCTCTCTAGTTCTGTTGTTTCTTTGTCTTTGTTTCTGTGTCTTCTTCTTTTTCTCTTCTTTTAATTTCGCTTCTATTTTATTTTGGTTGGGTTTCTGTGTTTGTATTTATGTGCTTCTATTTTATTTTGGATGAGATTCTTCTTATCTGTTTACGTTGATTCTATTTATGCCTATGATTATACTGATTTTGTTTATGGTTTCTATTTTTGCTTATTTGTTTTTGTACTACTTATGCTGATTATGTTTCTAATTCTGCTTATGATGATTCTATTTCTAATTCTGCTTATGATGATTCTATTTCTACTTATTTTATTTGTGTTTATGTTTTTTTTTCTTCTATTTCTGCTTATGCGAATTCTGTTTTTGCTTCTCTAATTTTGCTTAATATGTCATAGTATGATAGTTAGTTGATTACTATGTTTTATTACTTAGTTGTTTTTGTTCCCTTTAATTTTAGTGTTATAGTGTCAATCATAAACAAATAAATGGCAACATCGATCGAAGGGAACAAAAAGTATTCGACATAGAAATATGCTCAGTTGGTAAATCCCCAAAACTCAAACAAGTTCAAGTGCAATTTTTGTGAAGAATAGTCAAATAAGGGTGTTTATCGGGTCAAGCAACACCTTTTCGGGAAATCTACGAGTGTTATTACTTGTCAAATATGTCCTTCTCTTGTTAGGGAGGAGATTAAAGAATACATGGCTAAAAAAAGAATGAAAAAAATTAAATGAACATGGTTCCCGACTTTGACAAAATGCCTAATGACTTTGAATAGGATAAGGATGAGGATGAGGATAATATTGTAGAGGTTGTTGCACATCGTAAAAGATCCATGGCTAGCTTTAGTCAAGGTTCTACACAAGCCATATCCATACCAAAAAAGCCAAGGCAAAAAGCGCATATGAATGTATTCTTCACCCCTTAATTTGAATGTTGTGGTGCAAAATTGAAAGGCCACAAAGAGACAAATGAAGATTGATGCCAATGATTCTTTAAAAAAAAAAAGAGAGATAGGGCCAACACAACATTTGCACGATGGATATATTACACTGGAATTCCCTTAAATGTTGTGAAATATGAAAGTTTTGTAATAATGTTTGAAGCTATCGGACAATATGGTCCAGGTTTGAATCCACCGGGTCCCATTGCTCAGCAAAGAAGTAAGGCATATCAAGTTATGGATGATCACAAAGAGGATTGGGCAAAATATGGATGTTTCTTAATGATTGATGGATGAATCGACAAGAGAGGGAGAACCTTAATTAACTTCTTAGTGAATTGTCCAAAAAAGACAATGTTCTTTGAACTCGTTGATGCTTCTACATGCTTAGAGGATGAGCAAAAAATATATGAATTGTTTGATAATTTTGTGGAGCATATTGTTGAAGTTATTGTGGTCCAAATTGTCATCAATACTGCTGCAGCCAGCAAGTGTGTTAACAAGTATGAATCTCCTGAAAAAGAAAGATAGCTAGTTAGTATTACATATAAACTATATATACAATTAAGTTGTTACATTGATTTTTTTATCCACACTAATGACTAAACATAAAAACAAATTTATTATTTAATAGGAAAGTTTTTGAAGGCAAAACTATCCCACCTATATTGGACGTCATCTGTTGCCTATTGCTTGGACTTGATATTGCAAGATATGTTCAAGTTGCCAAACTTCAAAATGACATTTGAGAGAGGAATAACAGTACACGTCCAACTCTGTTAAATATGATGAGATGACTTACATAGTCAAAGGAGTTGATTAAGTCCACAAAAACCTATGGCTTTTATTACTCTAAAGAGGATCAGCCAATAAACAGGTAACTTGAGAAAAATGTTCACTTCAAACGAATGGACTATAAGCAAATGGGCAAAGGAACAATAAGGCAAAAATGACATCACAAATCATTTTAATGCCTTCATTTTTGAATAATGTTATCTATTCCCTTAAGCTTGTAGCCCTCTTGTTCGTGTACTTCAAAAGATTGATGGTGAGAATAAGCCTTCCATGGGGTACATTTATGAAGCTATGGACATGGATAAATAAATGATTGCAAAGTCCTCTAATGACAATAATGAGAAGTACAAACACAACTTTGAAATCATTGACCAAAGGTAGGAAGTTCAATTGCATTGGTCTTTGCATGCAGCTTGGTATCTTTTGAACCCAGAGTTTTTTTATTTCAATCCATAGGTTGAGAAAGATCAAGAAGTCATGAATGACCTATATAAATGTTAGAAAAGTTGGTCCCAAACCTTGAGATACAAGATCGAATTGGTCAAGAGTTGAGTATTCACATAAAAAGTGACAACCTCTTTAAGTTGCCCATGACAATTAAACAAAAAACCACAAGGGCGTTAGGTAATCTATGTTATCTCACAAGCTTATTTCATTATCATTGCTTAAAGGTGTTTGTTAATTAATTGATATTCACAGCTGACTGCTAGGGTGCATACAAGTCTATAATTTTGAATTTACAAAACTTTTCAAAAAAAAAGTTCTAAGCCTTACTTGTAGTGCATTCGGTTGTGAGCGAAATTGGAGTGTGTTTAAGCATATGGTATCGTCCTTAAATGTCTTCAATTCTATTTTTTTAATCTTAAAATAAATTTTTATGTATTTTAATAAATTATTGTAGATTCACACCAAAAAAAGAAATAGGCTAACTCAATCTTGTCTCAATGATTTGGTGTTTGTAAAGTATAATAGAGCTTTGAGACGCAGATATGATTCTCGTGACACAATTGATCCAATAACTTTGAAGGATATTGATGATAGAAATGAGAGGTTGCTTGGGAGAATGGATGGAGATGGAGATAGAGATAATGAGCTCTTGTTTAGTGATGATACTTTGACTTGGGGTGATGTTGCTCGAGCTTTTGGAGTTGGGAAAAGTAGCCAATAGACTAGATCAACACAATCTTCTAAGGTAACACCATGGTTTACAAGATTGTCTACTGGACTCATAGATGAGGAAGTGACAATTTTAGATAAGGTAAAGGAGGATGATACAGAGACACATGAATCTAAGGATAATGTAAAAGATGGTTTTTTCGTGATGAGGATTGATTTCTAAGTCCTTGAGATTTATGGAACATAAACTAAATGTTTAGTTGCTTGAATTTTGTGTCTTACATTTTTAAATATTAGGATTTGAGATATTATTAGGAGTTTTTTTTTTCTAATTCAAATGTTTGAGTTATGGCTGTCGTGAAGATTGAGATATTATTAGTGTTTGTTTCAATTTAAATGTTTATGATTTTGGTTGTATTTAAATATTTAGTATTTGTAAAATTATAACTCGGATAATTAGAAGTAATTAAACTAAAATATTTACTTTTTTTTTACTGTTCACTTTGCTTTGATGAAGCATTTTTACTTCTCTTCTCGCTTCTCGCATAGGTCTTAATAGACTTGTAAAATCTGGGTAAATTTAAACTTTTTATGAAAAAGGGCAAAATAATAATTTGTTACTATAGTACGGATTGTAAATCTAAATTTTTCTAGAACTCGGATGACGAAATAGACCTCACCGTTGGATTCGTCTCGCGAAATCTAGCTATCCCGTCAATTTTCGTCAAATTCTGAGATAGTTAAATTTTTTACGTTTTACAATACGGTTGAGTCTTGAGTGATCCAAAAATGGGATTGTTAATAAAATTTTGAAATTTGAAAAATAATTAAAGACAAATTAAAATAAAAAAATTTTAAATTTGAACCAGAGCGAAATTTAATCGTTTCAGGGCGAAAATGGATCCGAAAAAAAGAGGACGTGTGGGGCGTTGTGGGCCAAGTATTCTAAGGTTATAAATAGGGGAAAAATCTGATTTCTCTCCCATTTGATCCACTGGTTTCAATGTGAGAAGAGAAGAGAGGTAAAAAGAGAGAGTTTTCACCTTCTCTCTAAGATCTATGAAGATTGAGTGATCGAATCAACTCAAGCCAAGAACAAAGATTGTTCTACATGGCGAGGGCTACGAAACCATACCAAGAAGGAAGGATTTCACCGAAGTTCTAAAAATAAGCTTAGAGAAATCAAGGGTTTTGGGCTAGATTGGGATTCTTAAAGGTTTCTACCAAGTGATTTACGCTTCAAGAGGTAGGGTTCTCTCCTATTTAGATTTATTTTCTAACCTAGGATGTTATATGTAATGGGTAGGTTGATAGAATTATATATCACTTACCAATTATGGTGAAATTGATAGAAATGAGTATTAGAAATGTTTTAAAATGAATCTTAGCTTGGAATTAATATGTGGTAGTTGTTTGTGTAATTCCATAGAAATGTGATTTATGGGCATGTTATATGTTTACATTGTTGCCTTGATGAGTTTAGTGTATTAATTGCATGATTATGTGATAACATGCTTGAAAATTGTGTAAGTAAAATGGTGATTATATGCATATGATGTAATTGACCATGAAAATTGTATATATGTGGTTAAATTTGCTCATATGACATTCATTATATGTAGGGCATGACACGGATATGACAATGGTGCATTACATTGCATTTGCACGGAAGCATCACAATCATGGGCATGAGACATGGGTGTGGGTATGGGTGTGTGCATGGTTTAATCAAACACTATACTTGGTGGTTGATGGGTGGGCTTGAAAAAGTTAGATTGAAAATTCGACCGAGTCGCACGATTGCATGAAAAACTTATGTCGGGCACAACAAGTAGGGCTAGACTCTCCCTCGGGTGCAAAACCCAACTACCTGGTTCAGATACTCCCCTGAGTTAAAATTCTGGAAAAGTGTCACGATGTGTGGAACTGGCAGTGCGACTTCGAGAACTCCGCTACTCAACAAAGACATAAGAATTTTGTTTTATAAAATACCTGGTTCGTACACTCCTATATGGTGAAATTCCAGAAAAGTGTACTTGTTTTATAGAATAGTCATTCGATGCGTAACATCCAACATTGATTTGGTTTTATAACCACAAGACTTTATTTCAAATTGATCATTGGATGTAATTCATCAATGGTAGATTTTTCATACATTGGCATGTGGGAGCCAGTGAGAGCTCGGGTTGAGTTGCATGAGTGGGTACCATCTCATATTATGACATGACATGTTAAATTCTAACATAGACTTGCTTAATTCTTGGTTAGAGTGATTATTGCTTTCTAAATGTTGCATGTGAGCATTGCACATGCATTTAGGTTGGGGAGTAACCTTTATAGGAAATACTATACTGGGCATGGCTCACCCTATACGGGAAAACATTTTAGGTGTAGGGTTCATACCGGCAGAGGACTCTCATTTCAAGCCCCAAAGATGAAGAGGGCCGACTTGTGGCTTTTATAGCACATTTTGTGTAATTTTTGTGAAAATTATATTTTGGGGCATGTAATACATGGGATTGAATGTAATAGAAGTTCTAGGAATCTTGTCTTATATGAAAAATCTCATTAAGCATGTTTTGGATTGTGGTGAAATGGATTGGAAATAAAAAATAAGTGAAACAGACAAAACTGGACAAAGCATATCGGTACAGCCTACTGGCACAACTTTGTCCAGTAGGCAAACCCTATCAATAGAAATTTTTTAGAAGGCCAACCCTACCTGTATACCCTATCGGTAGGAACTTTCTAGTAAGCTCACTCTATTGATATGCCCTACTAGTACACCTTCCAAAAATCTAAAATTTTAAAACTGTTTTGCCATGCTTTTGGACTATAAGTTCTTTGGTCCCAAAGATATAAATGAACTATAATAGAATATGAAATGTGGTACGTTGGACCACGATTTGATTAAATGATAAAATGTACACGGGTTACACGTGTGAGTTATAATCCCGATTAAGGGAATGCTATTGACGTGATGTCGGGTTGTGCGACAATCACGAGTACTTCCGCTGGTTAAAGGGTGGTCAACGGTTGAAAAATGATCCCCAATTTTAGGGGCGTCACAGGGTGGTATCAGAGCCTAGGTATACAATTTACCTAAGGCCTGTTGGGCATGGTTTTAGATCATTGCATTCATTGTGCATTTCATGTTATGTGCTTTAAAATGCTATGTGATATGTGTTACATGTTATGTAAAGTATATACAAGTATATACATAGTAAAATGTATATGAAAAAGAGACACTAGGGTTAGAAAACATAACCTTAGAGGTAGAAAAACAAAGGAACGAGGTGGTTCAGGGTGTAAAGGTCTACTAGTGGGTGACATAAGCTCTACTAGGGAGACAAGAAGATAAATCTCAAGGTTTCAAATTTGGTCCCTAATTTGGGATACTGAATTAGTACTCTATTGCTATTTGACATGTGTGTAGATGACATGTAGAGGAAGGGGACGTCGAGGTAGTGGGCGGAACAATAATTAACCACCACTGACCTTTGACTAGCAAGCCGTTATAGAGGCTATGAGCACGATGGCTACTAACCTAGCACAGACAAGCGCCAATATGAGCCAGGGGGCTCAAGACATCCAAATGAGTTTAAGTTTCATGAGCCACCAACATTCATGAAAAAAAGTAGAGGACATCTAGCCCACAGGGATCACAAGGGCAGCAGGGCCATGGCTATCAAGGTCAAGGCCAAGATCAATCCTCCCAAGCTGGGGGGAAACTTTAGGACTACTTATCAGGCGGCTCAAAGGGCATGTTTCTATTGCCATCAGCTAGGTTACAAGAAGTGGGATTGTCCTCAGCGGCAAGGATCCCAAGACTATGGGATGCCACAATCCCAACCATCGGTGGGGCATCCATGGATCTGCTTCTATTGTCGACAGCTGGGTCATGTGAAGAAGAATTATCCCGTGAGGAAAAACTCACAGAGTTTTGAAAAACCTCAATCTTAGTCGTCCATAGGACGTCCATAAGCCCCTAGTACGTCACGTGCGGGGACTCCGCAATCAGGCCGAATGAGCCAAGATGTGGGCCAAGACCAGAGACAGGATTTGCAGGGGGCAACATCGGGGACCCAAGAGATGGTCTTTGATGTTGCACTGTAAAATGAGTCGATGGATCAATTGACAACCCATGGTACATTTCTTACTTCCCTGTTTATGAACACGTGTCATTTGATTTTGGGCATGTCATATACCATTATTTTCACGTTGCGTTGATGAAATAATTTTAGAAATCGTAACCCTAAAGGAGTCCTTATGGGAAAAGTCAACCTTAGGAGCTAAGGTTTGCATTGATTAGATATGTCGGGGTTATAAGTTAGAGATCTCGGAGATTTTACTCACCGTAGACCTTAGGTTCATGGACATGTTGGAGTTCAATGTGATCCTTGGAATGAATTGGTTGGCAGCACATGAGGTTGTCATTGATTGCGATCGAAAGAGAGTAACTGCTTACACACCGGAAGGTGTTTGTTTAAAGTTTCAGGGGAAAAGTATGAAGCTTTGCCCCAATCCTTGTATGACTCCTGTTAGCATGAACAGTTGATGGGTTAGCTTGTGAGCCTTACCCTAGAGGCTGCGGTGAGATATGAGTTGGGTCTCCCTCGGGTTGTGTGTGAGTATGAGGATATTTTTTTGGACGAACTACTAGGATTACCTCCCCATAGGGATGTAGACTTCAGTATTGAGTTGCATCCTGGAACATCGTCTATTTCTATAATTCCACATAGGATGACGTCTGTTGAGTTGCAAGATCTCAAGGTCCAATTATAGGAATTGTTGGACTGGGGCTTTGTTAGACCGAACACTTCACCTAGGGGTGCTCTAGTGTTGTTTGCCAAGAAGAAGGACAAGATCCTTCGACTATGCAAAGACTATCGACAGTTAAATAAGGTTACTATCAAGAATAGGTACCCCTTTGTCGAGGATTAATGATTTGTTTGATCAGCTGATAGGGGTGCAGGTTTACTCCAAGATAGATCTTCGCACCGGTTACCATCAGTTGAGGGTTAGAGAGGCGAATATCCCTAAGACGGCGTTTAAGACGCGATATGAACATTTCGAGTTCACAGTGATGCCATTCGAGCTGACGAATATCCCAACGGCATTCATGGATCTCATGCATAGGGTGTTCCAACCCTACTTAAATCAGTTCGTTGTGATCTTTATTGACGACATCTTGATTTACTCCATTTTTGAAGAGGAGCATGAGGGTCACTTGAGGGTTGTTCCCCAAACCTTGAGAGACCATCAGTTATGCACCAAGTTTAGCAAGTGTGAATTTTGTCTTATTGAAATGAAATTTTTGGGACACATGGTGTCGATTTTGGGTGTATTCGTGGACTCGGAGAAGGTTGAGGCAGTCATGAATTGGGTGAGGTTGAAGTCAGTCTTCGAGATACGTAGTTTCTTGGGATTGACAGGGTATTACAAGAGGTTCATCAATGACTTTTTCTGATTAGCAATACCTATGACGAGATTGACCCAGAAGGAGGTCAAGTTTGAGTGGAATGAATCATGCAAGAAGGCACTTCAGGAGTTAAAGAGGAGACTTACTTCAGCTCCTATTTTGATAGTCCTGAAGAGGGGACAGATGTACACGATGTACTGTGATGCCTCCAGAAACTGACTTGGATGTGTTTTGATGCAGTCCGGGAGGTGGTGGCTTATGGTTCTCGGCAGTTAAAGAACCACGAGCAGAATTATCCTACGCATGACATGGAGTTGACGACCATTGTCTTTGCCTTAAAGGCTTGGTGCCACTATCTATATAGTGAGCAGTTTGAGGTATTTTTGGACCACAAGAGTTTGAAGTATATCTTCATTCAGCGAGACCTCAACATGAGGTATCGTAAGTGGATGGAGTACCTGGAAGACTATGACTTAACTTTGTATTACCATCTTGGTAAGGCAAACGTGGTGGCTGATACACTCAGCCGAAAGTCAAGGGGAGTATTGATTAATGTAACTTCCTAGGAGTGGCAGATGCTTGAGACTGTAAGATAGTTTGGGCTACTTTATCAGAGACAGGCTCCGGGTGTTTTAGGGAGCTTAATGGCTACGCCCTCCCTATTGAGCTAGGTGATCGAGTCCCAGGGACGGGACCTAGAATTATTATCCATCAGGGACTGAATGTAGGCAGGTACCGGTGACAAGGGTTGCGCCATTCACTCAAATGTCAGTCTTTGATATAAGGGACGGGTCGTGGTTCCACAATTAGCGGATTTGAGAGAGGAGATCCTTAGGGAGTTCCATTGCTCCCGATTTGCTGTGCATCCAGGTGGTAAGAAGATATACCATGATCTTCGTGGCCAGTATTATTGGAGTGAAATAAAGGGACACGTTGGAGATTTTATTAATTGATGTCTCACGTGTTAACAAGTCAAGACTGAGCACCAGAGACCAATAGGGTTGCTCCAGCCATTAGAGGTGGCTGAATGGAAGTGTGAGCATGTCACAATAGATTTTGTGACCCACTTGCCATGGACATCGCGGGGATATGACGCAGTGTAGGTGATAGTGGACTGACTTACGAGGTCAGCACACTTTTTGGCTATGCAGATTACCTTCATGTTGGAGGAATTCTGTAGGTTGTATATACGGAAAATTGTCTAGTTACATGGGGTACCCGTATCTATAGTGTCGGATTAGGATTCCAAGTTTAATTCTCACTTTTGGGAGAGTTTCCAACGGGCCCTAGGGACACAGTTGATGATGAGCACAACTTTTCATTCCTAGACGGACGGTCAGTCGGAGATGACCATTCAGATATTAGGAGACATACTACGGACATGTGTCCTAGATCTCAAGGGTAGTTAGGAAGAACATTTATCCTTAGTGGAATTCACCTACAACAACAGTTATCAGGCGAGCATTCAAATGACAACCTATGAGGCATTATATGGGAGGTCTTGTCATTCTCCGACGTACTGGACGGAGGTGGGAGAGAGACCCTCTACGGGTCTGAATTTGATTAGAGACACCTCAGAGAAGGTGGACCTGATACGGAATCATCTTTGAATGGCTCAGAACCGACAGAAGAGCTACGTTGACAGACGACGGCGACCTCTGGAGTTTGAGGTGAGAGATTACATTTTCTTGAAGGTGATGCCTAAGAGGGGAGTGATCAAATTCAGAAAACAAGGAAAGTTGTCGCCAAGGTTTATCGAGCCCTTCGAGGTACTCGAAAGTGTGGGCAAAGTGGCTTAAATATTGACGTTATTTCCAAATTTATCGAGTGTTCACGCGAAGTTCCATGTCTCTAAACTCCGGAAGTATACTATAGATCCGACACATGTAGTGGATTGGGGTGAGTTGATTGTTGATGCTGATGGGACCTTCGAAGAGAGACCGGTGCGCATTATGAATAATTGGGAGAAGGTTTTGTGAGGCTAGTGAAGCTATTGTGGCAGCACCGAGGAGTGGAGAAGGAGACATGAGAGCGTGAGAACACTATACGTAGCAATTATCCATTCCTGTTCAAGAATAGAGGTACAATTCCATAATTTTAAGTATAATATTAATGTTACATATGCATGCGGTTAAGTGTGTACGTGTATATAAAATTTGGGAATGAAATTCTTTTAAGGGGAGAAAAATGTAAAACTCGGGTAAATTTAAACTTTTTATGAAAAATGGCAAAATGATAATTTGTTACTATGGTATGGGTTGTAAATCCTAAATTTTTTTAGAACTTGGATAACGAAATAGCCTTCATCGTTGGATTCGTCTCGTGAAATTTAGCTATCCCGTCAATTTTTGTCAAATTTTGAGATAGTCGGATTTTTTGCGTTTTACTAGGCAATCGAGTCTCGGGTGACCCAAAAATGGGATTTTTAATAAATTTTTGAAATTTAGAAAATAATTAAAGGCATTTTAAAATAAACATATTTTGAACTTGAACCAAAGCAAAATTTAATCGTTTCGGAGTGAAAATGGACCCAAAAAAAGAGGATGTGTGGCGCGTTGTGAGCCAAGTATTCTAAGGCTATAAATAGGAAAAAAATCTAATTTCTCCCCCATTTGATTAGCCAGTTTCAACGTGAGAAGAGAAGAGAGGGAAAAAGAGAGAGTTCTCACCTTCTCTCTACGATCTACGAAGATTGAGTGATCGAATCAACTCAAGCCAAGAACAAAGATTGTTCTACATGGCGAGGGCTACGAAACCATACCAAGAAGGACGGATTTCACCGAAGTTCCAAAAAGGAGCTTAGAGAAATCAAGGGTTTTGGGCTAGATCGGGATTCTTAAAGGTTTCTACCAAGTGATTTACGCTTCAAGAGGTAGGGTTCCCTCCTATTTAGATTTATTTTCTAACCTAGGATGTTATATGTAATGGGTAGGTTGATAGAATTATATATCACTTACCAATTATGGTGAAATTGATAGAAATGGGTATTAGAAATGTTTTAAAATGAATCCTAGCTTGGAATTAATATGTGGTAGTTGTTTGTGTAATTCCATAGAAATGTGATTTATGGGCATGTTATATGTTTACATTATTACATTATTGCCTTGATGAGTTTAGTGTGTTAATTGCATGATTACGTGATAACATGCTTGAAAATTGTGTAAATGAAATGGTGTTTATATACATATGATGTAATTGGTCATGGAACATGTATATATGTGGTTAAATTTGCTCATATGACATTTAATATATATAGGGCATGACACGGATATGACAATGGTACATTACATAGCATTTGCACGAAAGCATCACAACCATGGGCATGAGTCATGGGTGTGTGCATGGTTTAATCAGACATCATACTTAGTGGTTGATGGGTGGGCTCGAAAAAGTTGGATTAAAAATTTGACTGAGTCACACGATTGCATGAAAAACTTGTGTCGGGTACAATAAGTAGGGTTAGACTCTCCCTCGGGTGCAAGACCAGGTTACCTAGTTCAGACACAGCCCTGAGGTGAAATTCTAAAAAAGTGTCATGATGTGCAGAACTGGCGGTGCGACTCCGAGAACTCCGCTACCCAACAAAGACAAAAAGATTTTGTTTTATAAAATACTTGGTTTGTACACTCCCTTAAGGTGAAATTCCAGAAAAGTGTACTTGTTTTATAAAATAGTCATTCGATACGTAACATCCAACATTGACTTGGTTTTATAACCACATGAATTTATTTCAAATTGATCATTCGATGTAATTCATCAATGACAGATTTTTCATTCATTGGCATTGCATTGTGTGGTAGGAGCCGGTGAGGGCTCGAGTTGAGTGGCATGAATGAGTATCATCTCATATTATGACATGACATGTTAGATTCCAACATAGACTTTCTTAATTCTTGGTTGGAATGACTATTGCTTGCTAAATGTTGCATGTGAGTATTGCATATACACTTAGGCTAGAGAGTAGTCTCTGTAGAAAATACTCTATTGGGCGTGACTCACTCTATACGGAAAAATATTTCAGTTGTGGGGTTCACACTGGCAGAAGACTCTCATTTTTGAGCCCCAAAGATGAAGAGGGCCGACTTGTAGCTTTTATAACACATTTTGTGTAATTTTTGTGAAAATTATATTTCTGGGCATGTAATGCATAGGATTGAATGTAATTGAAGTTGTAGGAATCTTATTTTATATGAAAACTCTCATTAAGTATGTTTTGGATGGTCGTGAAATGAATTGAAAATGAAAAACATGTGAAACAGACAAAATTGGACAAAACATATTGGTACAACCTACCAGTACAACTTTGTCCAGTAGGCAAACCCTACCGGTAAACCCTATTGGTAGAAATTTTTCAAAAGGCTAACCCTACCGGTAGAGATTTTCCAGTAGGCAAACCCTATCGGTAGGAATTTTCCAGTAAGCTCATCGTACCGGTATGCCCTACCGGTACACCTTCCAAAAATCTGAAATTTTAAAATTATTTTGCCATGCTTTTGGACTATGAGTTCTTTGGTCCCAAAGATATAAATGGACTATTATGGAGTATGAAATGTGGTACATTGGACCACGATTTGATTAATGACAAAATATACACGGGTTACACATGTGAGTTATAATCCTGGTTGAGGGAATGCTATTGACGTGATGTCGGATTGTGCAACAATTATGGGTACTTCTGAAGGTTGGCGGGTGGTGTTAACGGTTGAAAAAAGACCCCTAGTTTTAGGGGCGTCATAAGAATTGTTCGCTTGGTTCACTTTATGTCTTAAATAACACTAATTGAGAGGTGTATACCCTTGAAGTGAAGGGTAAGGGTGGAACATTGGTTGCCCGGGGGGGGGGGGGACCTACTTACCCAGAAAATATTTTTTTTTGCATTACCTATATATGTTATATTCTTACTCTCTAAGTGCCCAAAGTTGTGTTGTGAGATCTCATGTGTTATATAAATATAAATGATATTAACTTGCTAGTATTTTTAAAATGATTAAAATGATAAGAGAAATTTTGAATCGTTGTTAAAAGAATAGTCGCGTAAGTTTGAGGCACTGGTATATTAATTTTTGGAGGTTTTTAAGGTTGATAAGGATAACTAAGTAGATATATTAATGTTTTTAGGTCAAAATAACATTACCATTGAATCTAGGAGGTCCAAAAAATTTGGAATAGACGTTTAGTTCGTATAGCTGTTCGGAGGAGTAAAATAATAATTTTAGTGTTTCAGGTTTAAATTAACTTTAGTTTTAAGATAAATCATAAAACTAAATATTTTTAGGTTAAAATAATATTAAAAATAAATCTGAAACGTCAAAAAACCTTAGGGTAGTCATAGGTATCAAATTGGAATGTTCAGTGGCAAAACCATAATTCCGGATAAAAATATATTTTTCTCCCATGAACAATAAATTCGGGACTATTGGGTTTAAAACCCCAATTTCATCCCCTTTTCTCTCATTCTTTCATTCCACTCTCACTCAATACCTCTTAGATTCCCAGGAGAAGATAAAAGGAAAGAGAAAAGGGAAGAAGAAGATCTCTAAAGCTTGAATTTTGCTTGAAAATTCTAGGAACTTTTTTTGAAATTCTTGATTCTTAAGGGGAGTTTTCCTCTCTCTTATATTTACATTGTGTATCTCGTTTATTTTCTTTAATTAATGCTTACTATGTGTTTGATGACAAAATATTTGTTATGAACCTTGATTTATTGTTGAGTATGCCATGAATTGTGAATCTACATGCATAAAAATGATTTTAGTGTAGTGGGTTTGAACCCTAGTTTGATTTTAGTTATGAGTATTTGATTAAATCTATGATTTGGGGATTTTGAAGTGTGTTATGATCTTGTACATAATATATATGACTTATTCTCTTGGAAATGAAAATAATTTTAGTGTTGTCGGTTTGAAACCCTAGTTTGATTTTAGTTTTGGGTATTTGATTAAACCTATGATTTAGGGGTTTTGAAGTATGTTATGATATTGTACATAATATATATGACTTATTCTCTTGGAATTGGTGTGTTGCTTTGAAAATGCAAATTTTGAGATTTGAGCCTACTATATGTTTGATAAAATATCTAGGTTATTGTGATGCCCTCAAAATCAGGGGTCCTTTATTAGCCGTTGACCACCTGTTAACCCACAGAAGTACCATTAATTGTCGCACCACCTGATATCATGTCAACACCATCCCTTGACCGGGATTGTACCCACACATCCTTGATTCTTTATACATTAATTTATAGTTATTTATGTCTCATAAAACACATTTGATCAAGATAAAACAATGCCCAAGAGCTCGGAGAAATAGTTCAAAAATTTTAAGTTTTGAGAAAACCTTCTGGTAGGTTTCATAAACCTTCCGGAAGAACGAGTACACTAGAATTTCAAATCGTTTAAAAAAAAAGATGTGACAACCTTCCAGTAGATTTTCATAAATCTTCCAGAAGAACGAGTACATTGGATTTCCAATTCTAAAAAAAATGTGGCGACCTTTCGGTAGGTTTTCATAAATTTTCCGGTAGGTTTTGCCTAGATTTGCTTGTATCACTTGTTTTTGATTTTCAATTTCATCCAATCCACTCTACAACCATCAATTACATGTCTAATGAAGTTTTTCCCATAAAACATGTTTCATACAAATTCAACTACAATCATTTCATATATTTACATGTCAAAAATCAAATTTTCATGAAAGTTTTACAAAAACATGATTTAAAAGCCACATATCGATTTTTCTTCATCCTTGAGGCTTGAAATGCGGATCGTCCCTCGATGTGAATCTTGCACCTGAAATATTTTTCCATAAAGGGTGAGTCACGCTCAATAGGGTATCTCTTAAAGAGGCTACTCCCCAACATAGATGCATATAAAATGTTCACATGCAACAATTCAACAATCCTCCACATCCCAAGCAAGAATATGCATTCAATGTTGAAATTTATGATGCCATGCCAATAAATGAGATGAGACTCACTCACGCACATCAACCCGAGTCCTTACCGACTCCTATAACACATGTTATGTCAATGTGTATGAATCCGTCATTTATGTGACACATCAAATGACATTTGTAAAACTAGGGTCTTTCTTGGGGTGGGTATTAATGGACTTACACCAAGGGTCACCTAATCCACACGGAATTCATGGACTTTCACCAAGGGTTCCACGTACACCCACACATTTTATGGACTGAATCGAGAGAGTGTGTATCTCAATCACTAGGCCTTGCACTTAAGGAATCTTCAAGCCTTTCTTGCTAATCCTGACCCAATTTTTAACACAAACCATGCGACTCGGTCGAGACTCGGCCTAATTATCCCGAGCCCATGTATCATTCACCAAAAGTGGTATTTGATTAATCCATGCACAACCCTCAACTAATACGATGTCTCCGTACATATGCAATATAGTGTACCATTGCCATACTTATTGGCATGTTCAATATGTAACGGATGCCATATGATCAATTTTAACATAAATCAACATATCCAATGTCAATATATCAATAGACACATATCAACATTTTACCTAGCAACAACATTCAAGCATGTTATCACATAATCAAGCAATAAACATATTTAATTTTCAAGGCATAATGTAAAATACATAACATGCCCAAATATCACAATCTTTCTAGAAATCACAACCTAGCAATTTCTAATAACCAATTCAAGCTAGAATTGATTTTACCCAATTTCAATTACTATTTCATCAATTTTACAACAATAGGTAAGTGTTAAAAATCTCTAACAACCTACTCATTCCATATAATCACCCTAGATTGATAATAAACCTAATTAGAGAGAAAATCCTACCTCTTGAAGCGTAAAATCAATGTACAAAGCCTTCAAGAACACCAGTGAAGCCTTAGCCTTGATTTCTCCCAAATCCATTTTTTTGGATCATCGGTGAAACTTGTCGTTTTTAGTGTGTTCGCATAGCCCTCGATGAGAGGAATAATTTTCCCTCTTAACTCGAGTTGATTTGAGCAACCAATCTTCTTAGATCGTAGAGAGAAGGTGGAGTTTCTCCATTTTCTTACTTTCTTCCCTCTCTTCTCTTCCAACGTGAGAACCAACAGACTTGTGAGGAAGAAATATGATTTTCTTTCCCTCTTTATATCCCCTAAATACTTGGTCCTCATTGCGCCACACAACCTCCACTCCCTAGTACAATTTTGACCCGAAACGATTAAATTTCGTCCCGATTCAAGTTCTAAAGTATATTTATTTCAAATTTCTTTAAATTATTTTTCAATTTTTGAAATTTTACTCTCGGGTCCGTTTACGAGGTCACCCTACACCCGATCGCTTCATAAAATGTAAAAAATTCAATTATCTCAGAATTCAACGAAAATCGATAGGGTAGTTAGATTTCGCGAGAAAAATTCAACGGTGAGGTCCGTTTTGTCATTCGAGTTCTAGAAAAAAAATCAAGTTTTCAACTTGTACTATAGTAACAAATTATTGATTTGTCCATTTTTTAAAAATGTTCAAATTTACTTGGGTTTTACAGTTATGACACGTGTTTTCAAAAGGATTTATGGATATAGAAAAAATAATAATTTTTAGAAAATGTATGCTCGATACTGACAGACAGATGATTAGTAGACGATTGAGGCCTATTGAGTGAGTTGTCAAATTGACTACTAATCCTAAGGGGGATTTGGTTATGGTAGTGGTTTTCGATGATGACCTTATGTGGTGTCACAATTTGTGCCCTACACGTTCCTCTTGAAAAGCAAGAAGAGCGATGAGACCCTAGGGTGCAAGACCCAAAAGTTTCTTCAGAGATGATTCATGTACGAACCAGTGTGATTGATTAAATTGTTTGAAAGCAAGTTATGCATAGTATTTGCTATGATGATTTGACTTTAAATATATAAACCTTTAATTTATATCTTGTATACTTTTAATGATGAGGTGTTGAGAGATTTTTATAAATGCTTTACTTATTATCTTGTACATATACTTAATTATAGAAATCTTTCATTACTTATTCGTATAGTTTGTGAAATGTTTGTATTTAAATTTTGTAAATGCTTGAAAAAAGGATTATATTACTGAGTTGTGGTTGCTCATCCCTTACTAATATTTTCAGAGACTAGCATGCATCTTGGGGCATAGGTGATGGAATGCTTATGGGAGTTTGGACTAAAAAGAATATCTTTTGGAGCCTTTTTGTATTTACCTTTAAAACTTATGTAGAAATATTAGCATTCAAACATTGTGTTTGAAAATGTTGTCTTGAGGCATTTGTGGTGTACACTTGATCATCACATAGAGGGATTATTATTTTGGGTATTGTAATGCAAAGTTATGACTTTGTGTATTAAGTTGTGGTATATATTTGTATTAAATGTATCTAGGTTTGGGAGGATTTCGTGGGCTTCTAATTGTCACCTCGGATTTAGTTGGATTATATTTTTTATGAAGGCATGTTGTGGATGTTTAGTTAGTTTAAATTATGTTATGCTCTCACAGAGATGTTCTTACTAGTTGGTTGGAAACCCAATTTTCAAATAAAATTCTACCAAAATTTTTGAAAAAAAAAATATTTTGATAAAACCAAATGTTTAATTTCATTCAATTATTATTGTAAATCGGCAAGAGAATTTGAAGTAATATCTCTTTTTTATTAAATCACGTTTTAATGAAAATTAAGGCGTGACATGTGCCAACTCAAAACAAATCAAAACATGTTGAGTCCACTCAAAACAAACAAAAAAAGTTGGGTCCACTAACACCTTATGCACGTAAAGGCTAAAGCCTTGGCTAGGTTTTAACAAGTCTTTAAAGGTACCTCCACTCAAAACAATCACGGAGATGGAGAAGTTGCAGCAATAAGAACTATTTTTTGGGTAACTCTCAATTCAAAACTATCTATTATTTTTTAAAATTATGTTGTGGTTTTTGACATTTCTTAGACTTTTTAAAATTGTGAGTTGATAAAAAATTGGTTACGATTAGAAATTAAAATCTGGCATTTTTGTATTCCAATTTTCTTGAATTCTTTGGTCTGTTGTGTACTTGTATTTGCTTTCTACCATAATTTCTCTTTTAATATGTTAATGATAAAAATAAAGTAGAAATTGTATTGTACTTATATTTCCTTCTTGCTACAATTGCTTCCTACTCATTCTTTTTATTAATTATGTGAAACAATTATAAATAAATACTTTAAAAGAAAGTCCGAGTCAGAGTTATTACCACATATAAAAATAGGTGTTAATGAATTTTTAGGTGTTATATATGATTTAAAAAGTTTACATGTATCATTTATTTTAATTAATAGGAAACCAAAAGTTAAAACTTATAATTAGTGTCCATCCTTGTATAAATTTTTGGCTCCGCCCCTAGTGAAGGGAGAAGACAAGCAAAATGTTGAGTCTCAACTAGTCCTCGATGTGTTGAGGTCCTTGCTAGGTGATTTTGAGGGGATCATGCCGAAGGAGTTACCGAATGATTTTCCTTGGCTAGTCTTTCAAGTCTATCCCATTATTGGATGAGTCCCAAGGAGTTCGAGATATTGCAGGGTTAGGTTGATGAATTACTACAGAAATGGAAGATTAGGATGAGTGTGAGCCTATGTGTTGTTTCTGCTCTACTCATTTCTAAGAAGGATGAGAGTTGGAGGATGTGCATTGATAGTCGAGCTATTAATAAGATTACTGTAAAATATCGATTCCCTTACCCTAACTTGATGATATGTTAGATATGTTGGAGGGTGCCAAGGTGTACTCCAAGGTTAACTTGAAAAGCAAGTATCATCAAATTTGCATTCGTTTAGGTTATGAGTAGAAGACTACCTTCAAAACGAAGGATAAATTGTAAGAGTAGTTGATTATGCCCTTTTGAGTTGTCCAATGCCCCTAGTACCCTAATGAGGGTTATAATCCAAGTACTCAAAACTTTCATTGGAAAGTCCATAGTTGTGTTTTTTGATGATATTTTGATTTATAAATATAATGAGACTGATCATTTGTAGCACTTGAGAACAATATTTGTGGCTTTGAAGGAAAATAGCCTATTCATGAACTTTAGGAAATGCAGCTTCATGACCGGAACTATTTAGTCAATGATACGGGTATTTCAGTGGATGAGGGAAAGATTCGAGCTATTCAGGAGTGGCCTACACCACAGACAATCAGTTAGTTCATAGTTTTTAACACTTTAGTTGCACCACTTACTTATTGCATAAAGCAAAAATAGTTGCAATGGACTGATGAGGTAGCAAGGAGTTTTCAACTCCTTAAGGAAAAACTCATTACTGCTCCTGTATTGGCACTACCGAACTTTGAGAAGCTATAGAGGTGGATTGTGATGTCTCTTGTACTGGCATTGGAACGATATTATCATAAGAGGGCAAACCAGTGACCTTCTTCAGTGAGAAGCTTAGTGAGCGAGACAGAATAAGTAGGAGTTCTATGTAGTTGTCAGAGCTTTACAACACTAGCAACATTATTTAATTCAGAGGGAGTTCATTATGAATACCAGCCATTAAGCATTGAAGTATCTCAAGAGTTCTACTACCCCCAATCGTATACATGCTCGATGGATTGCTAAGATTCAAAAATTTACTTTCACCCTCAGGCATAAGTCGGGCCAACTAACTAAGGTGGCTGATGCATTGAGTCGTCGTACTATGTTGCTAACTACTATTCGCATTGAGGTGATTGACTTTGACTATTTGAAGGAGTTGTATGCAGAGGAAGAGGACTTCTAGCAAATTTGGGCCTAGTGTTTAGATGCATATAGGGTCTCGGAAGATTTTCATATCCATGCTAGTTTCTTGTTCAAAGCCAATTGTCTTTGCATTCCCCGACCTTGCACGAGCATATCATCTAGGAATTGCACAATGGTGATTTAAGAGGACATATGAGCAGAGATAAGAGTATTGCATTGGTGAAGGAACATTATTTTTGGCTCCAGTTGAAGAGAGATGTGGAGTGGTTTGTCAAGCAATGCTACACATGTCAGAATGCCAAGGGACTTGCACATAATATTAACCTTTACACTCCTCTTCCCATTCCAGATGCACCTTGGGAGGATCTATCCATAGATATTGTTGGAATGCAAATTCCAAGAGTCATTGATAGCGCTTATGTATCAAATATCAAAATTTTTCTTTAAAACTCTATAAGACAGAAATAGGGTTTACCTTCAAAATCTCTTGAGATTGATATCGTCTCAGCATGAATGCAGAACTGAAGGATAGCTCGACGAACCTCGCGGCCTTCTGTCATATATCCTCCAACATTAGAATCTGGATGCAGTGTTGGCTACCAAGGCCTCCGAACTCATGTTCTCTCTTTCAGCCTCTCTAAAAAATGTTAGTAAAGAATATTTGTTGAATTAGAGAGCCTAGAAGTCTATATATAGACTACGAAAGAAACTCTAAGAAAAAATAAGAACTGGGCTTCCAATGGGCTTAGGATTCCTATGTTTAACCTAGAACAAATATCCTACAACTTATTAATAATAAGTCAACCTACTAAAAATTTATTATTGATTTCCTGAGCCTTATCTTAAAATTATATTCGACATTCTTATTATTATATGCTTAATAATCTCCCCACATTTAAGATTACAGATGTCCATAAATTAAATAAATTACTGTCAATTATATTTAATTAACTTCTTTTATTCTTTGAGATCTTACCACTCAACTTATTTGTCATGCTGAATAATTAAATCCACATGCAGGGTTTGACATAAATAAAATTTATAAGCTTCCTCAACAGGACATCATCAACCCATTTAAATACTAGGACGTGGTTTCCTTTAATATTTAATTTTCACCATACAAATAGCATCGTCTTCCAATACACCAAATTCATTGACTCAATATGAATCTCACCCTTTGATGAATTAAAGTGACAGACATTATATACACGTGACAATTAAATATTTTGGGATTAAGAGCATAAACAATCATAATAATCATGAAATATTTATTATCTTATTGAATCAGTAAAAAATAATAATCTCAACATGTGTCTGTTCAATACACAAAGTGTACTAATGCAATAATTCAAGACATCAAACAGTCAAGACAAACTATGCTAGAATATTACATTATAATTATATTGATGGTGTATCCAATTCTACTTAGGATTGTAAACACATACTCATATTATACAAGGATTCGATAATTTGGTCTTCTGTGCATAAGCCGAACTCTACACACTAGATTATCTACCATGTAAAATATAAGACACACATGCATACCATAGATTAAATATAATGCAAACATATTGCCTATATAGATTCTCAATAAAATGGAAAGAAAAAAAACTTCTATTAATAAAATGAGTTTCACTACAAAAAAAAACAAGTTTTTAATACACTAATCTATCACTTCTACGGACTTAACATGGTATGTATTCTATTTATGTTGTGATCAATAAGTTTTCCAAAATGATGCACTTCATCCCATGGAGGAAAACCTTAAATGCTACTCATATTTTTCACTTGTTCTTTTAGGAGATTGTTCATTTGCATGGTATCTCCAAGTCCATTACTTAGTACAATAGCTCGAGACATCCTCAAATTGATGGACAAAAATAGGTGGTAAACTGAACATTGAGGAATATCTTGTGGAGCCTTTGTAAGGAATATGTGAGATAGTGGGATAATACTTTATCCCAAGCACAATTTGCTTGCAAAAATGTGTCGAATAGATCCATTGACAAATTCCCATGTTAAATTGTTTACATTCGAGCACCTCTACACACACTTGATCTGGTTCCATTACAAAAACTTTAAGGGATGAACATTATGGTTGGACACATGTTAGAGAATGTGACATATGTACATGCGGAGGTGAAACATCAGTTGGAAGCATCGATAACAAAGTATAAGGAAGCAACAGACAAGCACCAATGACAAAAGCTTTTCAATGTTGGAGACATGGTTATGGTGTATCTATGCAAAGAAAGGTTACCCATTGGAATGTACAACGAGCTCAATCAAAAGAAGATCGGGCCATTCTAGATTTTGATCTCCTAGTAGATATGAGTATCTCTAGCACCTTCAATGTTAAAGAATTGTTCAAGTTTCATTCAATTTCGTTCAAGCTACTACATGTTAACTCAAGGAAAATTTCTTTTGAAGAGGAAAGGACTAATGTAGAATAGGGTGCAGGCTTGGATCCATCTTGATCTTGACCTAGTTTTGTAATAACCCCAAATATTATAGATTATAGATATCCAACTTTGAGCGCAACTTCTAGAAGTGTGTAAAAGGATATTAATATGAATAGTTAGAAGATGTAGTTATAAGATAATAGAAGTATTAATATGAGTAGGTGGAGTTAGTAGAGATATTTAAAAAATATATTAAATTAGGTAGTTGGGAGAGGTAGAGTTATTATAAGTGGTAGGATGCATTAAATATAAGTAGTTGGGAGATAGTCGAAGATCACTATATGAAGGTTCTTTGTATAACCAAGTGAATCATTCAAGTTTTAGTATTAATACATTTTGAGGGTTCTTCTCTTATTTTCTCTGTGGATTTAAAGTGTTTGTGTTTTTTGCACTTGAAAACGGTGATTTTCATGTGTCTCTTTGTCTACTACTGCTCAAACTCTTTGTTGCATAAGTGATGATAGATGGCGAAGATATTCTAATTCATACTTTGAAATGATTATCTTCTAAGTATAGTGCTTTTTGGACATTGATTAGAACTCATTCACACACAATCACTCTTGAATAACTTCATGTTATGTTGAAGGTTGAAGAAATTGACAATTCAAACCACAGTCAAGGCACAAACAAGTTCAGACATACCTGCTACGATGAATACCTATCAATTTAATTCTAACTCCTACAAATGAAGAGGTTGTAACAATGGCAAAATCAGAGGTAGATTTGGCAATTAAGGTGGACAAGACAGATCTAAATTCACCTGGTCCATGCACATTGTTCTCTCCTAGAGGTTGGCTGCCTATCCTAAATCTTCCCATTTCCAAGAAGATCCTAGGCTCAATACGGTTTAGTCCACCCCTAATTTGATCAAGGTTGAAAGCATCGACATGCACGAAAATAGAAGGAATGCAGACGCTGTGCAAAAAGATGTTAAGTGGCAAACTTCATGCATGAGAACAAATGGAGAAGGTTGAAAATGGATTAGGATGCCCCGCCTAATTTTAATCAATTAATTGGATCTAACTTTAGATGCAATATGTAATATTTCAATGCTTTAAATTTGAACATATACAAATTTTCATTTAGATTGTGGTTCAATCCAAATTCTCCTCATACATATATTTTGCCTAATGAACTTGACCATTGTTTTGATAAAATTGAATCAAAATTCATAAGTAATTTGGTAAATCCAACATCAATTAAATTATTTGGATAGGATATTCGGGATCCAAATTATTTTCATCATACTTTTTTTTTTTCACAAAATTTTACTAAATAATAAATCATTCACATTGTATGAGGATGTGCCCTACTTGTAGTGGGTTCCACAAAATTGACTTGTTATTTTTCATCCTCATTTGACATGTCATCAACTAGGAGCTATTCTATGATATTGAAAAAAAATAAATTTTTGGTATCATTTATAGATTGAAACGTCAAATTTTTTTATTATTTTGTTATTTTTACATCCAACAATTATAAATAGGCCATATCTAAACATGACAATCATTTTTTGATAGAGTATGCAAAAAAGTTTATATTCAAACAATTCAAATCAAAATCAACTTCATACGTAAGGCTTTAATATCGTGTCAAAAAAGTGATTTGATTTTAAATTAAAGGATTTACATTTATTAATGAAAAAATAATAAAATAATAAAATAAAAAATGTACACATGACCCCTTTTTTGTTTGTCAAAAAAATAAAAATACAATACTAAAAAATACATTTCGATACCATAATATTTTCCATATAAGATTTGTGCACCCAAAGCTTTTCCACTTCAGAAGTAAGTTATGGGTGTTTGACCATCATGACAAACGTTACCGTTTGACTCCGATATGTAACACTATATCGCCGTCTGTAAAGTAAAACAGAACCGTGAGTGTCGGTGGGGTTGGAGCGAATGTGAGTGACCGTCCAGATACAGCAGGCGGGCGAGCACATCATACAGCTCCTGTGTCGTTTTCGTCACTTCTAAGCTAAACTATTTTTCTATACCTCTGCCCAATTATACAATGAATTATATATTTAATTAAGTAGATAGATAGAGAGAGAGAGAGAGACAGCTGTGGTGTGCTGTGCTCTGCGTTCCTTTCATTCTCATTCTGAGTCAATATAGACACTAATCAATCTCTATTCGGCACTTCATCGATCTTCATTTTCCTGGTGTGAATTTCTATTCATCGATCTGTATTAGTGAAGGTTTCGGCGTTAGATCTGGCGTATATTTGATTGATCAATCAAGAGGCATTGCGTTGATTTGTGACGGAGGTTACGATAACGCTCAGATCTTTACTCGAGGTAATAATTGTGTCTTCTAGCGGTGCATTTTGCTTAATTTCCTGTTTGGTAGCTGGGAAAATTTAGGAAAATAGAAAGAGTACATTTTTTTGACGGAAATTCCCTCTTAACTAAGCGTTACATTGACTATTGGCTTACTTTCATTATATCTCCTTTTCATTTGCCCAGTTATCTTAATATCCAAACAGGGGACTAGAAATTGGTAACTTTTTTTTTTTCATGGCAATATTTAGGGGGGAACTTGTTGAAGGAGGTAATCTAATTCTTTAATGTCTATTTTTTCCCCCAGGGGTAGAGGCACAGATCTGGGCTGCCAATTGAGCAAATTCTAGTGAAAAGATACTGCTTTTGAAGCTGAAGATTTTGAAAAAGCAGATTCTAATATTGTTATATTTTGCATTTGAAGGTGCAAAATCTTTAGGCATGTCGGCAATATCTCTGGGTGACACTAAAACTTGATTAGTTTCAGTCCATCGTTCTCATTTCTCAGCAAACAAAGAGGCTATGGAATCAGAAGGAGAAACTGGGGTTAGTATTAAGAAAAAAAATCCATATATACCCTATGTTTAGGTACATTTAAAGAGTGAACTTTGATGGTTTATTGCCACCGTTTTGGTGACTTTTTGTTAGATTTGGGTATGCTAATTTCTTCTAGATCTTCCAGTAAGTGGGTTCTGCTATTTGCCAGCTGAATCTTATGAATTGTATAGAAATAGATTTTGTATTAACTAATCCAAAACAATCTGTGTGTGAGCATACGATTTTATAGCAGTTTTCCTGTTTATATGACTGCATAGGTTTGATCTGAACTTTTTATCAGAAAGAATATGTGGGTCCGTAATCATTTGTTATTTGGGTTTTAAATTGGGTGAATTATTGTGATTGTTTACTCAGGGGAAGTCCTTGAAGAGCTTGGGTGGTCAGGTCTGCCAGATCTGTGGTGATAATGTTGGCACAACTGTGGAGGGTGAACCATTTGTTGCTTGCGATGTCTGTGCATTTCCTGTCTGCAGGCCGTGCTACGAGTACGAGAGGAAGGACGGAAATCAGTCTTGCCCTCAATGCAAGACCAGATATAAAAGACATAAAGGTTTGTTCAATGCTTGACTGAATGAGCATTACATGGAAGAATATTTACAGGGGCAAAATATTTATTGATTTATATTTATGTGTATCTGCTTGATGGATCTACTATGTATAGGGAAAATGAGAAGTGGTATTGTGTAGACATGATGGAACATTAACAGCACTGTCTGATTTTCTGGAAATAATTGAACATTGACAAAAGTAGCATTTTGATTTGACTTTTGACGTTAAGTACCTGTAACTAGATTATGCAATGATTTATTAATTTGTAGATAGTTATTTGCCAACGTATTAGAGTTGTGAATAATTACGTGAAATATCAAACAATTTTCGAGCCAAAAACTTTTGAAAGATTCTAGATACTTGTCAATGTGGATATGCTGCCCCTGTTACTGCTATGCCAAAATTTGTTATCTCCACTAGGTAATTAACTTTTTTCTACATATGTTCTGGAATATTTACTGCATTTTCAACAGCTGTTGACAAATTTGCAATCTCAATATGAGTGTCATTTATCTTCCGTTTACGTGATCCTAGGAAGCCCTGCTATCCGTGGCAGTGGAGAAGAGGATGGCGATGCCAATGATGGTGCCTGTGATTTTCGTTACGCTTCAGGGAATCAAGGCGAGAAGCAGAAAGTTGTGGAGCGCATGTTGAGCTGGCAAATGGCGTATGGACGAGGGGAAGATATTGGGGCTCCAAACTATGATAAAGAGGTCTCTCAGAACCACATTCCTTTGCTCACAAATGGACAAGAGGTATGCAAATAAGCTTCTAGCGTGTCTCTACTTTTGCATGCAATCTGAATAATGTTCTTGATGGTTTTGTTTTTAGGTTTCTGGAGAGTTGTCGGCAGCATCACCTGAACGTCTTTCAGTGGCGTCTCCTGGACCTGGTGGTGGAGGAAAACGTATGCAGCAGATATTAGTCAATCACATATATCTATTTTCTTGTTCTATGCATTGCTTATTAAGTTTGTATGGTGTCTCCTACTCTCTGGTGGATCTAATTTCAAAGCAATATTATTTTTACAGCTAATATCAGGGTTGTCGATCCAGTGAGGGAGTTTGGATCCCCAGGATTAGGTAACGTAGCATGGAAAGAGAGAGTTGATGGCTGGAAGATGAAGCAGGAGAAGAATGTTGTTCCTATGACTACTAGCCATACTGCTTCAGAAAGAGGTGGAGATATTGATGCCAGTACAGATGTGCTGGTGGATGACTCATTACTGTGAGTTCCACTTGAGTATATTTTCCTAAATTTCTGCTGCCATCAGAGTAATAGATGAACTCGATTATATTTGCTGTTATTGTTGTCAGTCCATCGGAGATCTGAGCTACCAAGTTAATGACCACCTTTACATGCTAGCCTTACTGGTTAATGTAAATATGAAAGAATTTTTTGCACGCTGGGGTTTTCTCTTCTTTTGTTTCTAGGAACCATAATAAATGTTAATCATGTGTATTTTGTGGTTCTTCTTTTCAGCAACTGGATATGTTTTTCATGAGTAGCGCTAGTTCTTTTCTGGGTTCATAACATTGGTAGCTTTACTTGTTATTATCAATTTTTAGCATCATCAGGTTTTGCATCTCTATTAGTTTGTAGCAAATGATAGCATATTGTTGTATGTCATTTAAGCACTCTCATTTGAACTGTGTCAGAGAACTTTTTCCTGGTTCATTGACGTTAATGTTGTTGAAAGGTTGTCTGGTAGTTTCTTCATCTCAATGTAGCTTAGAGGATAGCTTCGGAGCTTAACAATTTTTATTTTTGTTTGATGCAGGAATGATGAAGCTCGGCAGCCTCTTTCAAGGAAGGTTTCTGTTCCATCATCCAGGATAAACCCTTACAGGATGGTTATTGTCCTGCGGCTCGTTATTCTCAGCATTTTCCTGCACTATCGGCTAACAAATCCTGTTCAAAATGCCTATGCACTGTGGCTTATATCAGTGATATGTGAGATTTGGTTTGCAGGATCATGGATTCTGGATCAGTTCCCCAAGTGGGCACCTGTGAACCGTGAAACATATCTTGACAGGCTTGCACTTAGGTTAGGATAACCTGCAGTCATCCACCTCTATCTTTTTCATTTATTTCTTGTTACAGCTTTTGGATTTATGTCATATGATCTTTGATTTGTTTTCTTAGTATTGAATTCTAACCAAAATTATGTGGTAACAGATATGACAGAGAAGGAGAACCATCACAATTAGCAGCTGTTGACATTTTTGTCAGTACTGTTGACCCTTTAAAGGAGCCTCCTCTTGTTACAGCCAATACTGTCCTATCCATTCTTGCAGTTGACTATCCAGTTGACAAGGTCTCGTGCTATGTCTCTGATGATGGTTCTGCAATGTTAACATTTGAAGCTCTGTCTGAAACATCAGAATTTTCTAGGAAGTGGGTTCCTTTCTGCAAGAAGTATAACATTGAGCCCAGGGCTCCAGAATGGTATTTTGCTCAAAAGATAGACTACCTGAAAGATAAAGTTCAGCCATCATTTGTCAAAGATCGTAGGGCTATGAAGGTAGGGATTTTCTTGATGCAGATTTGTGTGCTGTCTTTTTTTTTAGTGCATTCTTTGAACCTTTTGTTCATGTACTTTCTGTGCAGAGAGAATATGAAGAGTTTAAAATCCGTGTTAATGGACTTGTTGCCAAGGCCCAGAAAGTTCCTGAAGAAGGATGGATCATGCAAGATGGTACACCATGGCCTGGAAATAACACCAGGGATCATCCAGGAATGATCCAGGTAACCTCAGTCTCGCATTGGTTGATTTCGTTAAGCCAACATATCATGTTGATTGTTCCTTATGGGACGGTTGTTAGAACATCCGACATGACACGATAAGTTACCAGTCTCTTACACTATTAGTGAAATCATAAAAGTCACGCATATCATAGTTCACTCTTCTGTCTTCTACTTTTATATGATGTTTTTGGTCATCTCATTTGCGGTTTTACTCCCTTCTTTAATCCTATTCTTAGGTTTTTTCCATGTCACTGTGCAGCAATAGGTTGCCCAATCAGCTTTAATTTTTGTTGTGTCCTTGCAGTACTACTAATTTGTCTAGAAATTCATCCTATTTCATTTCTTGCAGGTTTTCTTAGGCCAAAGTGGAGGGCTTGACAGTGACGGTAATGAGCTGCCACGGTTAGTCTATGTTTCTCGTGAGAAGCGTCCGGGCTTCCAACATCACAAGAAAGCCGGGGCCATGAATTCACTAGTGAGTGGTTTATCGTTTTATGAAAACAGTATTTTATTCCTGCACTTCCCATGTAGAGTAACAGTTGATTTAATTTATGTCCTGCCATGAATAGTAACAGTTGATGTACCTGTTTTCAGGTTCGCGTATCGGCAGTCCTTACAAATGGACCCTTCTTGTTGAATCTTGATTGTGATCACTACATTAATAATAGCAAGGCATTGAGAGAAGCAATGTGTTTTATGATGGATCCAAACCTTGGAAAATATGTCTGTTATGTTCAGTTTCCACAGAGATTTGATGGAATTGATAGGAATGATCGATATGCCAACCGTAACACTGTTTTCTTTGATGTGAGTCTTTCCATTCCTTAAATATAGTTTCAGACTATTTTTTTCCTATTATAGTTTTTCTATTAGATGGTAACAGCTGAGTTTATGTGCATCTCCATCGATTAGATAAACAATCTAAGTGTCTCAGGAAGCCGTACTTCAGTCTTATGCTCACAATTATCTGAACTTCCTTGTCTTTTCTTTGTGGAATCAGATAAACTTGAGAGGTTTGGATGGCATTCAAGGCCCTGTTTATGTGGGTACTGGATGTGTTTTCAATAGAACTGCTTTATACGGTTATGAGCCTCCTCTCAAACCCAAGCATAAAAAGCCAGGGTTGCTCTCATCATTGTGCGGTGGATCACGAAAAAAAAGTTCTAAATCAAGTAAGAAGAGCTCAGAGAAAAAGAAATCTAGCAAGCATGTTGACCCTACTGTGCCAGTATTCAATTTGGAGGATATAGAAGAAGGGGTGGAAGGTATAGTTTTTTTATCTATTATTATTACTTTTCCTTGATGTTCAAGTTTAACATGTTTTGGTTTTTTCAAGTTGGATACATAAAACATCATTCATCTTTCAATATGGTTGCATCCATCATGAAATTCTTATGGTTAAACACATTGAATCCTATACAGTTGATCAGAGCATGAATTTGTAATATGCTGTTTCAATGCTTCTACATTAGTCATTTCACGCATATTAATCAGAAAAATCATTTGTCAATTGAGTGAGTTACTTTCATAACCTGTGAGTCGCTGTGTTGACCTGAGTGACATGGTTGATTCTGAATGCAGCATACAGGCGCAGCCTGCTCTTTCGTATTCGTTGGCTTAAGATACTCTTGACCAACAAAAATAAGTAATTACATTAAAGTAAAGCAAACTTGTGATCATTTATGGAGCTGAATACTTGGATTATTTAGTACATAAATATTGCCAGTTGTTATTCATCAGTGTTTAGCAATTTAAATAAGATTATAAAGCATATATGTATTTGCATATGAGCATATGCAGTTGTATACATCCACTTTACTATAATATGATTTAATGTCATTTGTAACCTAGTCCTCATAAATTGGAAGCACAAAAAGTGCTGCATTGGGGTATCAAGAGTCAAGGCTAGCTATTGCCCCCGATCATACTTCCTTAAGTCCCGCGTATACATTAGTTCATTAATTTTGGGCTTACCTATATTTTCCCCCTTTTCTGACGGTGGTGAATGCTGGAAAATGCTTTCGAAAGGAAGGCATTTTAGATACTTTACCTTTTCTTTTCTGCTTCTGCTCAAGGTCCAAATGGAGTCTTTGTGGATCCTTTTGAATTCTTTTGATATTCCTGATTGGCAGGTTACTTAGTACCCTGGTCAGCTGAGTTTAAAAATGTGACAGAATACTGGGCCACTAAAGGCCTGAATTCAACCCTCCAGCCATGTCCTGATTCTGTAGCACTTCTTCCATTAATATTTTTTGGTATTCCCACCAGAAGAATATGCGGTAACATATTACCTTGATAAAATTCATAACTTGTTTGACAATCAATGGTCAAAAAGGGGTCAATAACTGATACTAAGAAAAATCGGTGGACAATACTACTGCCCTTATTTGTCTTACATAGTCCTCATTCAATTGCGTTTTTCAGGTGCTGGATTTGATGATGAGAAGTCATTGCTTATGTCACAAATGAGCCTTGAGAAAAGATTTGGTCAGTCCGCTGTTTTTGTTGCATCCACATTGATGGAGAATGGTGGTGTTCCTCAATCAGCAACGCCAGAAAATCTTCTTAAAGAGGCAATTCATGTTATCAGTTGTGGGTACGAGGATAAAACGGAATGGGGAAGTGAGGTATGTTGGTTTTTGTACGCCATAAATCTTACCTTCCTTAACCAGTATCTTCGCGAATTCAACATAATATGGCTGTGTTTTATGATTTTTGAGGACCCTGTTAAACTGGGTAGGCACTGTAGGATGTATTTCTGTATGACATTGTTCATCTCTGGATTTGCAGATAGGATGGATCTATGGTTCGGTCACAGAAGATATTCTTACAGGATTCAAGATGCATGCCCGTGGTTGGCGATCAATTTATTGCATGCCTAAGCGATCAGCTTTTAAAGGGTCTGCTCCTATTAATCTGTCGGATCGTCTGAACCAAGTGCTTCGTTGGGCTTTGGGTTCTGTTGAAATTCTTTTCAGTCGACACTGCCCCATATGGTATGGTTATGGAGGAAGGCTGAAATGGCTTGAAAGGTTTGCATATGTAAATACTACCATTTACCCGATCACTGCCATTCCTCTTCTTCTTTATTGTACTTTGCCAGCTGTCTGCCTGCTTACTGGAAAGTTCATAATTCCACAGGTTCGTTATATGACCCTTATCCTCCTATCATTGAACTGTTATTTTACATTTATATTCTATATTAAATTTGAATAGGCAGCCTTTCAACGGCTAGCTTCTATGCAGTCCCTGCTTTCTAGAATGGTGACATCAAACGTGTGAATTTTTGAAACAAGGACCTCTCTCAATTTACTGATTCTATTCACTTGTCCGTTTATGATGCAGATTAGTAACTTTGCTAGTATTTGGTTCATATCCCTCTTTCTTTCCATCTTTGCCACTGGCATACTGGAGATGAGATGGAGTGGTGTGAGAATAGATGAATGGTGGAGGAACGAGCAGTTCTGGGTCATTGGTGGTGTTTCAGCCCATCTTTTTGCTGTTTTCCAAGGTCTGCTTAAAGTGCTTGCTGGAATTGACACCAACTTCACCGTCACATCCAAGGCGTCAGATGAGGATGGGGATTTTACCGAATTGTACATGTTCAAATGGACAACTCTCCTGATTCCACCAACAACCCTCCTCATTGTAAACTTGGTAGGTGTTGTTGCAGGCATCTCGTATGCCATTAACAGTGGTTACCAGTCATGGGGTCCACTCTTTGGCAAACTGTTCTTTGCATTTTGGGTGATTGTTCATCTCTATCCCTTCCTCAAAGGGCTGATGGGGCGCCAGAACCGGACACCCACTATCGTCGTCGTATGGTCCATTCTCCTTGCTTCCATTTTCTCTTTATTATGGGTGCGGATTGACCCCTTTACCACCCAGGTTACTGGTCCAGATGTTGAGGTGTGCGGTATCAACTGCTAATAGAGAACGCCACTGGGGATAGGATGAATTCAATCTGGATTTCCTCTATATGTTTTGGGAGTTGGTTCTAATGTGATCCCCTCTGGTGCTTGTTTGTTCCCATCTGGCTGCCAACCAAGTTGTCTATGTTTTGCCAATGAGAGGAGCAATCTTGTAAGTTTGCTATGATCGATGTTATGTATTAATTTTTTTTTTTCCCCATTTTCGTTGTTTTTTCGTATTGTAATCTGTTGGATTGAATGGAATAACATATATTCATTAGTTTATTATACTGCAAATGCTATAGGACTAAGGTATGAATCTATACACAATCCTACATTTATACAGAAACAGGCTCGTCTTTAGAGTGCTTGTATCCATACAGCATTGGCGCTGTTTCGTGCTCATAGGGCAATTTTTTCGGATAGGTAAAGGGAGAGTTTGATAGAGGCAGGAACACTTGGGACCAAGCCTTATCATGAGCAAATGACAACCTACAGGTTTTGCCTTAATGAGAGAGAACAGGTTTTGTGTTAGCTTGAGCACTGTGATTTCTTGAGGGGTTTTTATAATCATGGAGAGCTTACCCACCCAGGATGAGCAAGATGATCAACAGGGTGTAATACATATGCTAATTGAGTTCTTGGGGGGCTGTGTTACATCACAATTTGTTCAATTCATACCCGATTTATATATAATTGTGTATAATTGAGTTTGTGTGGTGTATAAGTCGTGTTTTGTCGGGTTCGTGTCAACCCATTTATTTGATGGATCTAACTTGTTTACCCGATTGTCTCAAGAACCCACTAAAACTAAACTCAACTATACTAATTTCATGTTCATTTTGTGTTGGGCTTGTGGATCGTGTCTAAAATTATTAAAATCATTGTCATTTAAGATTGTGTCTCAAACGTTTCAACTTTAGATAAAACATGATTGTGATTCACATTGGCTTAACTCTTGAATAAGATGTTATTTTGATGTCCAATGCATTTATTCTACGAGAAAACATAACTTCGACCCCAACCTCACTATATCTGAAAGGAAAAAAAGACTTGTTTATGAAACAAATAAACTTGCGAGAACATAATTCCGAAGTCAAGCACATTATATCTTGCAGGGAAAAAAAAAGATACGTTAAATTTTGTATTCTAATCAAATAATTATACCGGAGCCAATTGACAATGAGTAAAGACAAGTGAGTTTGGTAATATTTTCAATTTTTTATTTTTTTAAAAAAATGAAAAAACAGGAACCTCGGAAATCATTCCTATCAATCCTTTTTCAGATCTTCAAAAGCCTCGGACCAACAAACAAATTTTCAGCATCAACAATCCCAATGTACAACTTTCATATTGAAATCCAAAAAATAATTGTATTAAACATGTTAGGATAATATATTAATATGTTGCAATGTCAGGTTGGGATGGGTTTATAGTATATCAAACTTATTTATTTATTTCTATAAGGTGTTGAGAGTTATGTCGATTATTCTTTCGAATTCGAATATTGATCAGCATACCTCGGACGGGTTTAGAACATTTCCTCCAAAGAACAAGGATGATTAATCTTTCGAGGGTATTAAAAATATTGAACCTGAAACTTTTGAATTACCAGAGACCAGAATCAATTATTGAACCATCTATAAGGATTGTGTTAAAATTTATTTAATTCATACTTAATTAATTTATAATTATGTATAATCATATTCAAATTATGTCAGATTCGTGATGATCCATTTATTTAATAAATCTAATGAAACACCCATTTAATAGCTAAATTCCTTGCAGAACAACAGGTATAACAAATTCCCGGTTTGGGCTGGAAGATGGCAACTTCTAGCATCCAGAGGCATAAAAAGGACAATACATGAACGTGGGCAAAGATTGCAACAAGATTAAGGAAAAGTCTATCATACCAAAAAAGAAAAAAAATGGGTACCATACTATCATTATAAGTTTTGTTGATTTTTTTTTATATAAAATTTAAAGATTATTTATAATTAGGGGTAACTCGTGCCTGAAAATATAGTATAATATAAATAATTTTGAGAGGAATATTATTACCTGTTAGATGAGTCTATTTGAGACCGTCAGGTAGAATTATTGACGCATATCCTATTTTATATTATAGATTTTTAAAGATAATTTGTATCTTTTGAGGATTACTTGCGATCGAGAACAAAATTTTAAATGATTGTCTAATAGTCATAACTTGGATTATAAAAATTATAATATGACCCGAAAAATTATAATTTTTCTTTTGTTGTTGTATGAAGAAGCTCGGATTTGCCATATCCTTGTGATGTAGTTTGTTTTGATTTATCGACAACACGTATGGTGTTGATAAACAAACATGACCTAATTTCAATGAAAGTGAAGTTTCTTTGACTGGTTTTAGGTTATCAATCAAATTCGTATCGGATTTTGACCAATTCATATTTGATTTATATGGCTCGTATTTTTAGTATTATTTATTTATTTATTATATGTGTCTACTATTTAGAGACAATACCATCATCCATTCTTATTATTTTTATCTTTTTTGAGACTCAAACTTAACAAGCGATTCTATAAATCTAAAATAAGTTATTTATCTTATTATTAATCATGTATTTCTTATATAGCTAAATGTGTCAAATCAAAAACTCGATCTGAAAATTAAATTCAATCTCATCAATTTAAATAGAACTGAATTTTAGAAAATCACATCTTAATTTAGAATAGTGTTTTCTAATAATCATTCATTTTTGTCAAATAGAAATATATTAGTAATAACTCTTGTTTGAAATCACTTTGTAACATTAAAAATTGAGCATTGATTGTATAATATTTATATTTTAAATAACAATTTTTTTAATTTAAAATTAAAGTGAATAAAGAAAAATATAAGAGAGAGAAGAGAGCGGGAGGCATGTATTAGTGCGGTTATCTAGCATTGTGGAATGTGTTGATTGAGTTGTCTGATATTAAAGTTCGTATAGAAAAGATGATGTTTTAGAGCAAGAAAAAAATTGAGATGAATTTTATGCTATTGGATCGAAGTAGATGAAAATTGAACTAATTTTAATTGTTGTTGTACTTTTATAAATTAAAAATTCAACTATTTAACTATAATATTAGATAGATATGTATGAGACCGAGAAAGGTACGAGTGTCTTTGAGTATTGCTTGGACTGAGTCAAGTAAAAATTCTACAATTCATATCTATAACATAAAATATGGTAGACTTCAATAAATTTATTTGATGGTATCAGATAAATTCATTCAACAACCACCAACATCTCTCTCAAAACTATTCACATTGAATTTTACTTTTATCTACTCACTTTTCACTCTCTCTCTCTGGAATTTTTATTTTTTATTTTTTTAAATTAATCAATTGGTTTACGTTTTACCGTGTCTTTAGGCACGGGTTACCCTAGTTAAATTATAATTGAATCACATATTGATACATTAAATCCGATTCCATGAAATATGACATAACGAATACATACTCAAGATTAGAACAATTTGTTAAAAATAATATTTCATAACGACTAGTTTCATTTGCATAGGATTCTATTTTTACTTGTCGGAAAAAAAGATTTGTGTAATGACAAAATTTGTCAGGTAATATAACATAAAAGTAATGTCAAAATTATAATTGTTGATGATTTGACTTAATTTAATAAAGTAGTGTTGCCTCTCTTCGGTGTGCTTCTCACGTGTACTTTCTTTTGATTCTTGATGGATTTGATGATGACGAGGGCTTGATCGACATGTTTCTTGATATTTGATTTGGTAGATTTGGTGAAGATAGGGGTTTGATTAGCGTGTTCCTCAATCTTTGATTTGATTGACTTTGGTTGATTTGTTAAAGACGAAAGTCGGATTGACGTGATTCTCGTTCTTCAATCTTTGATTTGGTGGATTTGCTGAAGACAAGGGTCAGATTGACGCGAATCTTGTTCTTTGATCTTTGACTTGATTTTGTCGAATCTTTTCACCGTTCTTTGTGTTGAATGACTTAAAGATGATTTGGATCTCTTTAAGAAGGACCTTGACAGTGTTTCGTTTCCTTAGAGATTGATTTGCAAGACCTCAGTTGGAAATAGACTTCGATAGAGCTTTGCTTTTGATTTTTCTTTCTTCTCCAGAGATGGACTCGGGTAGAGTTTCTTGATCATCCCATCTCCTTGGCATCCCAGACCTCTATTTATAGTGTTAAGAATAATTATTCATATAAGGGTGATAGTTATCCATATAAGGGTACTTTTACTTGACTATCCTTATATGAGCTTTAAGTAGTGGGCTATCCATAAATTTGTAGGTCTTAGCTGATTTATAGAATTTAAGTCCAATCCAATTAACCTTTAAAAGTCTTTTTAATTTGGGGTTATGAAATTTAAGTTCAAACCGATTTAATTTGAACTTCTATTATTTGGGCTCATGGAATTTAGATCCATTTTAATTTAATTTAACAAGATTGGTTAATTACATTTGGGCTGTGGAATTTAGATTCAACTCAAGCCTATTTGATTTGTCTTATTTAGGCTTATGGAATTTAGGTCCAACTCAATTTTATTTATCTAATTAATTTATATCCAATTATAGACATTAATTTGTTAATTTTTTAATGTCAACAATTTGATTTTGAAGTCCAAGCCATTGTAGACATAATTCGATTTCCATATTTTTTTTCTCAATTTTCACTTACCGTATAAAACATAATACAATGTAGTTAAAAAGAGTTGAAATCGCTATAAACTAAATTTGTTTTATCCTCTTAAAATAACTCACACACCAAGTATATTGATTACGTTTTATCTGAATGTAATGAATTTTACTCGAATTTATTCAATCTATTTGATTGGTGGGACCTAAAATATTTATACCATTCATTGCATGAAAGGAAAGTATATGGGGAGAATGGATTGCAATAGCTTTTGACTAATAAGTTGTTGGGGGTTGGCTCTATGAACATGCACTATTCTTTATAGATAGGTGTGACTTGCTATCTTCCTTAAACAAGAGGAGCAAGAACCTCTGACAAATGCAACCATTGACCTCATGGCCAAGTCATATTTCTCAATAATGCAATTCTATGTTTTTCTCATTTAAAAAAAAAGAGAGTTTGAATAACAATTGAAGAAAAGAACAATGATACAATCCGCGATTAAAAAAATTCGGGTAAATCCCATTTTGGCCATGAAAGATACGAAAAGTTTTAGTTTGTCCTCCAAATGATTAATATTTTCACATTGTTCTCTTAAAGAAATAAAAACGTTGTAATTTGGTCTGCTGTCTTATATCCGTTTATTTTTTCTTATGTTTTTTTATTCCTCATTGGTTGATTTGACACAAAATAAATAAATAAATAAATAAAAATAAGACAGTAGATCACATTGTAATATTTTTATTTCTTTGAAGGGACAATGTAAGAATATTACTCATTCGGGGGACAAACTGAGAATTTATGTATTTTTTTAGAGAATAAAATGAAATTTTCCCAAAAAATTCAATTACCAATAGGATTGGTGGTTCTTTATATGACTTGTTGATTCAATATGAAATCGACATAAATCAAACAGTAGCAAGTAGTTTTAGCGAATTTGAGAAATTAGACGAGTTGATACAAATCTAAATGTATAGAATTATGAATAAATTTAAATCCGACATAAAATAACTCATTGCAAGCTCTACTTTTCAGATGCCAAAGAGATGGGACTATTTATATATATGCCCACTTAATTATTTTCTGCTGATGGCGATAATAAAGCAGCCCATAATCTTTATTTTACACAAGATAGCGATTCCCATATTCTATTGAAATCACCTTTGATCTTGTATGCAACTTTAGCATCACCAACTTGTGCAATTGTTTATTTTTTGTTTCGGATACTCTTGCAGTACATCATTAAACAACAATATATCTTTGGTTAGACATTATTACAGGGAAATGGGACGATGAAATTCGGGTTCGTGACCTTATGATCTAACAACAAGACAGAGGTTATTAGGCCAACAACAACCCTCAAACACCAACATATTGAATATGATAAGTTTCATGATTAGGTTCATTTGTTACATAATCTTAGCCTAATCATTCTTGATTAAGGGTAGGATTACAAAATGACTTGGCAAACTAACAATGATCAGCTTACAAGAATAGTAAACATGTTAGGTAATGTCTGATAGCTTTGTAGAATTAGATGCTTTTAACTTAATGTGGTTGGCATCTAGAGTGAGCGGATTTTAAATTTATGAAAATTCCATTTGTAGTTGTTTTAGTTGAGAAAGAAAGAGGTCATAATCATGAAATTCCGCTTTAGGGGTAATTTTTTTGTGACTAATATATGACACGATTAATAAATAAATCTGATTTAACTAAACATGTCAAGTTGTGATTGATCAATATTTGATAAGAATCTAATACGACACTTGCAACCCTACACAACTCAATTGATACCCTGAATCATGATTAATTACTAATCATGGCTTAATGATTTGGGTGTAGATTGACCTTGAGCTAAGAATTTTTTGTACAATTTTAAGTATCATATCGTATATTATAATTCAATCAAATAAGAATACAACTCGAATAAAGTCATGATTCTATTGGCCGGCAAGGATTGATCCAAACAATTTGCTATTAATCCCAAGTGTTTTAGAATCAATTCCTTATTTTTGAACTTCATCAACTAATAACTTTGTTCTTATTAGATTATTTCTTGACTTCATTAATTTATAATTTTTTTAATATGACATCGAATTTACTTTCGACTGTTTAGGTAGAGTATCAAATCGGTATGATAATTTTTTCTAGTCCAAAATAAAAACTTGCAAATGAGACTATGAGAAAGGTTAAAGACTTACAAAAAATGGAAAATCTTGCTCTAAAATACAGTGAGGATGATGATTCAGACTGTTTTGAGCTTACTAACTATTTTTGAGTTTGGTCTTCGGATTTTGTTTTGTACATGCTGAATGCTCGAGCAATTCCGGATCAGAATTCAGTAACCATGGGCTATAATAAAGTATGAAAGTGAAGGGAATGGAACTAAATAAATGATGGGATAGATTTAGAGAGAGAAAATAATTATTTAGTTCTACTTTACCCAACAAAAAACCCATCAAGTTTTATAAATTGTAAAAGTGGGCCAACAAGTCCTACTGTTTAAAGATGGTTTTTTGGTAAGTTCAAAATCTAATTAAATTCCTGGTGTACACACGTAGAAATAAAACTGTTTATGTTCAAAATCTACTAACTGTTTTTATTCACTTTTTTTTTTTCGGAGGGTTCAAAGAAGAGTAACATTTAACAATAGATGACCGAGCACAGTGATCATGCACTCTCCAAAAACTGAGTGAAAAAAAAGTAAATATCTCTTAGTTTCATCTCGTAGGAAACTAAATGCAGTCTCAATTTGACTTCCTCACAATTTTTCAAAATGACATTTTGCTTATTGCTTGGATTCCCTTCATGGGGTTTGGAATTTATCTCAGACTAAATATAGTATATGATTGTTGTAAAGAAGAGCTTAAGGATCGGGCTAGCTGAGGATCTAGGCGAATGTTTTGGAATGAGGATGTTTCGTCTTTTGCAACAAGTAGATTGATAATACGAACTAATAAATGTTCCTACTCTTACCCGTAAGTAAGATCTATTCATTAAATTAAAACTTATAAAAAATTAATCGATTATTAAGTTAATATTGATGAATTCTTAATGTTATTCTTTAATATGTATGAAAGTTATTAACTTAATACTAATATTGATGAATTTATTACAGTTGCTTTGGTAATTAAAAATATGATGAGCTTTTCAAAAAACTATGATTTATGTTTTAATATGTTAGGATAAATTCAGAGTTAATAGCAAAAGTATTTGTTTTCTTCTAGTTATTAGGGGCAAATTAGGAAATAAGATGGATCATGGAATTATTTAGTACTTACTGGTCAATTTTATAAACTCATAACACTAGATGATTTTTTTTTTTTGGGTAAAAAGTGGTACTTAATATCAATTTTTCAATTTGAAAATTATGTAAGAAGCAACTCTTGTATCTCAAACATAATTTTAATATATTTCCAATGCTGCTAAAAAATATTTGAAGATTGTTGTAGTGGCTTGAATGCNATGTATGAAAGTTATTAACTTAATACTAATATTGATGAATTTATTACAGTTGCTTTGGTAATTAAAAATATGATGAGCTTTTCAAAAAACTATGATTTATGTTTTAATATGTTAGGATAAATTCAGAGTTAATAGCAAAAGTATTTGTTTTCTTCTAGTTATTAGGGGCAAATTAGGAAATAAGATAGATCATGGAATTATTTAGTACTTACTGGTCAATTTTATAAACTCATAGCACTCGATGATTTTTTTTTTTTGGGTAAAAAGTGGCACTTAATATCAATTTTTCAATTTTGAAAATTATGTGAGAAGCAACTCTTGTATCTCAAACATAATTTTAATATATTTCCAATGCTGCTAAAAAATATTTGATGATTGTCGTAGTGGCTTGAATGATAGCGATTTAGTGGTTAATATCTCATGTCCGAAGTTCAAGTCTTTTAAGAGACGATTTAGTTGATCAATTCGCTTGATTTATAGTTGATTACATATATACCAAATTTACTTATCGTGAGTTTAATGGGATAAATTGTTGAACTTATATAGATTATTATAAAACTAAAAATTGGATTGAAAGAATTGATTGATTTGATTCTTGAGAAAATGTAAAACTTAAAGGTTTAAAACAATATTGAGAAATTCTAAATCATCGAGAATTTATTTTTAAGGAAATACAATATATATTTTTGATTCAATTTTATTATTAAATTGAGAATCAACTAAAGAGTGATCTCCTCTTGATGAGTCTTCTTTCCGATGTCGTAAATATCGCAATAATCCGATATCAGAGTTAAAAATAATAATCAAAATACAACAACAATGTCAAAATCTTCTCTTACTGAATTCTTTTTACATGACATCTTTTAANGTAGTGGCTTGAATGATAGCGATTTAGTGGTTAATATCTCATGTCCGAAGTTCAAGTCTTTTAAGAGACGATTTAGTTGATCAATTCGCTTGATTTATAGTTGATTACATATATACCAAATTTACTTATCGTGAGTTTAATGGGATAAATTGTTGAACTTATATAGATTATTATAAAACTAAAAATTGGATTGAAAGAATTGATTGATTTGATTCTTGAGAAAATGTAAAACTTAAAGGTTTAAAACAATATTGAGAAATTCTAAATCATCTAGAATTTATTTTTAAGGAAATACAATATATATTTTTGATTCAATTTTATTATTAAATTGAGAATCAACTAAAGAGTGATCTCCTCTTGATGAGTCTTCTTTCCGATGTCGTAAATACCGCAATAATCTGATATCAGAGTTAAAAATAATAATCAAAATACAACAACAATTTCAAAATCTTCTCTTACTGAATTCTTTTTACATGACATCTTTTAAGTTCCGAAGCACTTGCAAAACTTCATCCTCAACTTCAAACCTCAAAAATCATGTTGATTGATCTTAAAACAATTGACCTTCACTTTAAATGCTCAAGTCTCTCCTTGAATAACCAGGTTTTATCTCCAACAAAACCGAATACGTGTAATAGGTGCTCTTTTACACCTCTCAAACCACATCATGCCCAAAAGAGATGAAAAAACTAGAACTCACTTAAAATACAATAATATGCTTAAAAGAAGTTCAATTACACTTATCTAACCTATAAAAGAAAGCAATTCCTAATCGTTATCACTTATGAAATAAGATATAAGGCCATCTAGAATTTGTATTTATCTCATTTTGTTTGATTTTTTATGTACATAGNAATCAAAATACAACAACAATTTCAAAATCTTCTCTTACTGAATTCTTTTTACATGACATCTTTTAAGTTCCGAAGCACTTGCAAAACTTCATCCTCAACTTCAAACCTCAAAAATCATGTTGATTGATCTTAAAACAATTGACCTTCACTTTAAATGCTCAAGTCTCTCCTTGAATAACCAGGTTTTATCTCCAACAAAACCGAATACGTGTAATAGGTGCTCTTTTACACCTCTCAAACCACATCATGCCCAAAAGAGATGAAAAAACTAGAACTCACTTAAAATACAATAATATGCTTAAAAGAAGTTCAATTACACTTATCTAACCTATAAAAGAAAGCAATTCCTAATCGTTATCACTTATAAAATAAGATATAAGGCCATCTAGAATTTGTATTTATTTCATTTTGTTTGATTTTTTATGTACATAATAAAGTTTAGTCGTAGCAAGTGAAAATATTTAAATTAACTTTCTCGATTTTTTTGAAAAATAACTCTTACTGTAATTTATAAAGTGAATGTTATACAACAAAAAAATTGACATTGACAATTGCCCATCGAATGATTTCAAGACTACGCCATTGCTTGACCCCTCTTAAAATAAAATTCCGGTTTCATTTATTACAATAAAATTAAACTTTAGATTTACATAAAACATAACAATGAGCCAAACGTTTAAGTTCGACGACTTATCTTACAATTTATTTTTAACCCATTAACCACTACAAACATATTAACCATAGCAAATATTTCAACAAAACACAATTATTTTAATACAGATCTAAAAAACGTTCTTTGCATGAGGCACTCTACTCTATTCACATTTCATTAGATTCTAACAACAGCAACAACAACAACAAATAAAAAAAAGTAATTTAAAAGGAATCGTTCAAGGGGCACAACCAACTCCTACAACAAATCTACAATAAATAGACCGTGAAGAACGATGTGAAAACATCTACACCTAATAGAGACTGTGAATAATGATATGAAAAGAGACCTTGCCAACTTCGCCATTGACCTCATTGATTTTTTCTCACAATATCTCCTACAATACATTTTATTTTTATTTTGACGGAGTACCTATCATTAATGAATGAGGGAGGTCAACGATAAATCAAGGCGGAGTCAAGAATTTAGTTTAGAGTGAACAGTTTAATTACACACTCTAATTTTTTTTTCCTAACTAATCAAACTATATAATATGTTTATATTTTATCATATCATATTTGATACAAAAAGTCCATTTAACTTTAATTGTCATTTTTATAATTAAAAAATATCAGCTAGTCACTAACAATCAATTAAATTTATTCAATAAACGATGTTCCAAACATTATTATTGAGATATAAGCATAGTAAACTATTAAACTAAAATTTAAAAGCTAAATATAAGAAAAATTGATTGATACATAATAAGGATTATAATTAATACTCGAATAGAAATAGAGACGATTTATCGTAGAAAAATAAAAATCAAATTAAAGTTAATTGCAAGAACTCTCATTTGCAAAAAAATCATAAATAATAAAATTAAGGTCATTTAGAGAAAACCTTAATACAGTAATAAAAAAGACTAAACAATTGAATTATAAAAATTACAAGGTGGGCACAAGTAAAAAATATATGTATAATTTTAGAATATATAAATATAAGTATACATATACTATTTAAAAAAAAAAAAGACCTTGCTCCAATGTAGCTCCACCTATGTTGATAAAAAAACACTTTCTATTTTTAAAAAAGACCATGCTCGGACTAGCAAATGAGTAACCCGATTTATTTATCAGCAAAGAAACTCACGTATATGCAGTGAGATCCACCTGAATGTGCACAATAGACTGATCTTGTGTTTGTTTAGCGTATTGAGAGATTTCGCTCACATGTGAGCCTACCCAAATTATTATTGTGTTTCTTAACCCTTAAGACTAACAAATAATTTATTTAAGTAGACAATGTCCATTGTGAAGCATAAAAATAAAGTGTGTAATTATTGTGTCAATCCTAGGACGAACAAAGTTGTTCAATTTTTTATGTGCTGAATATGAAAAAGATGGGTTTGGCTGTAGAAAATATATATTTTTATTTCTTTTTGACCTTGGTAACGTATCTCGTCTTTTCTTTTTTTAATTTTTTATTATAGAATATTTAATCTTGTATCAACTACTTCCTCGATCCTTAATATTGACCATTGTAACTCGAGTTAGTTTAGAAAATATGAAAAATATTAAATCTGAGACCTTTTATTATCACAATAAGTCCTTTTCAATTAGAAATAAAGAAATATAGCCACTATAAAAGAAAAAGGGCTACAAANTTTCTTTTTTTAATTTTTTATTATAGAATATTTAATCTTGTATCAACTACTTCCTCGATCCTTAATATTGACCATTGTAACTCGAGTTAGTTTAGAAGATATGTAAAATATTAAATTTGAGACCTTTTATTATCACAATAAGTCATTTTCAATTAGAAATAAAGAAATATAGCCACTATAAAAGAAAAAGGGCTACAAAGATTGCAAATGAGCAATATTTTAAAATATTGTGATTGATCATAAAAAAATATAAGTTTTAAAGGTAAACTTATACATTTTAATCGTGAAGTTATATCTGATTGAAATTATTCGCGATAAGTTATAATATTTTGTGATTGATTATGAACAATTGTAACTTGAANGATTGCAAATGAGCAATATTTTAAAATATTGTGATTGATCATAAAAAAATATAAGTTTTAAAGGTAAACTTATACATTTTAATCGTGAAGTTATATCTGATTGAGATTATTCGGGATAAGTTATAATATTTTGTGATTGATTATGAACAATTGTAACTTGAAGTCCGTAAAGTGTAATTTAATTTGTAATGGTGGTATTTTTCGCTATCATATTTATCCAAAGAGGGCAAAAAAACAAAAAGAAATATATTAGAGGTACATATAAGAANAATTTATTTTTAACCCATTAACCACTACAAACATATTAACCATAGCAAATATTTCAACAAAACACAATTATTTTAATACAGATCTAAAAAACGTTCTTTGCATGAGGCACTCTACTATATTCACATTTCATTAGATTCTAACAACAGAAACAACAACAACAAATAAAAAAAAGTAATTTAAAAGANAATTTTTTCCGTCCTTGGTGCTTCATGCCTTTTTCGCTCGATTTGACTACATAATTAACCAAATTAGACTACGGCCTGACGTCCGTCCTCTGCCACACTCTCTCTCCTCATCTCATTGGCGGACGCCAACGCCATTCTTCAATCCAGTTTAATCAAAAATCCCAAGCCTCGCACTAGACTTTTGGATTTGACCAGCCGACCCAGTCAACCGGTCGCCTCCTTCCCTGACTTTTATCTACCCAACCGGTAAAACTCTCGCCACCCGAAACCCGACCCAACATCCGTGAGGACCGTGACCCTTTTTATTTCATTTTAGTCCTTGAATTATCAATCCTTTGCATAACTACTTCAAATTAAATTGATAATTGATTTTATTGGAATATTTTTTTTATTTTACTCCAAACTTCTTCTTTTTCTTCTTTACTTTTTTTTATAACGAAGAACCACTTCAAGATAGGGTTATATTAGACTACCCTAGCAGAGTAAATTATGGATATCTATAATCATTTACTAATAGTAAGTATCTGATTAATTTGGGTCAAATTATATTTTTTTGGATTAAATTATAATAAAATGTAATATTTGGGTTCGATCTTCAGAATCAATACTAATTCTTTTATTGATGTGATTAATTTAGTACCTGATTAATTTCTGTCAAAGTATAGTGAAACCAATACACCTATTCAATGGTTTTATACAAAAAAGAAAAAAAAACCTTATATTTTAGAGATAAAGTGAAATTGGCGGGGTGTTAATGGAGAAATACTTCTAGAAGGAGTAAAGTAACCATATTTTATTGGGGTCTGACTGTCATTTACCGTTACTTTCAAAATATTTTTGCATTTCACGCTCATTTCCACTGCATTTCGTTGTAAATTTCAACGTCATTTCATTTCCATCTCCATTTCATTTCATTTCAATTTCAATTTCAATTTCAATTTCAATCTCTCTCCCTGTCTCTCTCTCTCTCTCTCTGAACTCTTCACACTTTCCACACTCTCTGTCTCTTTCTCTACAATACAATCCAAGCCTGCGTTTTCACTTTCTCCATATATATCAGTCTAAACATATACACAGACATATTGATAGAATTTTCTCTCTCTTCTCGGTGGTATCGAATAAGTGCGTGCTGTGCTTATCAATATCGAATATCAACATCTATGTATGTATTGGATCTGGGTATCTGTCGTTTTCGAGTGAACTTTAGAGAATGGAGGGGGAGATAAAGAGGGAAGCGATTTGCTTCCGATTCTTGTCAAGCTGTTGTTACCAACTTTCTCTCACTACCGATCCATCCATGGATGAATGAATGCTGGTACACTTGTTACTGTTTGTGTTTGTTCAGATCTGTCAAATTTCTCGTCGATCTTAGAGCTTGACTTTACTTGGAGATCTTGAGCATCGGTGAGTTTGTTTGATTAGCTCCATATCTCGCTCTTCATTCATCTTTTCTTTGTTTCTGTTGTTAAAACTTACATCGATGAATTTGAAATAACTTTCGTGTCATGGATGATGGTTTTTTTTTTTTTTTCATTTTACCCTTTTGCTTGATTGCCGAGAAAAAGTGGGAAAATTGAAGGAAACATAACTGTTAGTGTTGTACGAAGAAGGAAACTGGACAACTTTGCATGGAGTGAGCCTATTACTTTCTTCTTTTCCTTGATTTTCTTGGGAATCAAACGGAGGAGTGTTTACTCTATACCATAGAAACTTTTGTATATGGTTTGTTAAATTGAATTCTAGGCTTTTTTGTGGTTGACTTTTTTAAGGGATGATGACGCTGTTTCAAGTTCGTGCCCGTATATTTAATTTTCATTTTTTTTCAGTCTCCAAATTGATTAAATTTTTGTCTTTCTTCGCAAAAATTGATGTTTTCTGGGGGGTGTTGTTGTTCTTGCAGATCTATTTTGTGGGGTTATTTTTTCTGCCCGGCAATTTTTTATTGTCTTGTCTGCAACTTGGGCATGCAGATTTTATTTGCTATTGAATCAATAAGTTTACTTTTTACCCTTGAACCTTATTGTTTTGGGTAAATATCATAGATACCTTTGAACTTCAATTGTCCCAATTTGATCTTGAACTATGTAATTTGTTTCAATCGACCCTCCCGTTGATATTAGCGGTTATATGAGACAGATTAATGGTTAATTTTAGCGCAATTGGTCTCATATATCCGTTAATCTTAACAAACGGGGTTGATTGAAACAAATTACATAATTCAGGGGCAACTTGAGACAATTTGTAGTTCGGGGTAATTTAAACAAAAGTTATATAGTTCAGGGGACATTTTTGAAAGCAGAGTTTGAATATGGTTCGAGTGTTTTTTGGTATCTACTTCCATTCTGATTGAAGCGATTTTCCTGATTGAAGGTATGTGCGGTGGTCCAGATCGGTCAAAATCCACGTCGTCTACTGTAGAGAACACATCTAACACAAAAGATATGAGTAAATTAACTCTAGAAACTGAAGATTCGTTTTCTAGTTTACTTGAACTTGCTGCTAACAATGACTTTGAGGATTTTAAACAAACGATTGAGCGTGATGCTTCTGGAATTGATGAGGTTGGACTTTGGTATGTCCGAAAGAAAGGCTCGAAACAAATAGCCCTCGAGCATAGAACTCCTCTAATGGTTGCTGCTACATTTGGAAGTGTTGATGTAGTGAAGCTAATTATCTCCCAGCCAGATGTTGATGTGAATCGCGCATGTGGTCTGGATAAGTGCACTGCCCTTCACTGTGCTGCCTCTGGTGGATCTGTCAATGTTGTTGATGTTGTTAAGCTGCTTTTATCTGTGGGTTCAGATCCGAATATTGAAGATGCCAATGGTCACCGGCCATTTGATGTGATCATTATCCCTCCAAAGGTCCCTGGTATAAGAGCTGCACTTGAAGAATTGCTAATGAATAATGTCTCTGATGGCTCGGTTGGTGAGTGGAATTTATGTTTGTCCATTGCTACATCGAACTCTTCCTCGCCAACCCTGTCTTCATCACCAGATAATGTGTCCCCATCTTCTCCTTCTGATTCTGTTTCCTCTCCAATGGCATCTAAATACAATGATGGTCCTGCAAATTCTACCTCAGAGAAGAGAGAATACCCAATTGATCCATCTCTCCCTGACATCAAGAACAGTATGTATTCAACTGATGAGTTCCGTATGTTCTCATTCAAGGTTCGGCCTTGTTCGAGGGCCTACTCTCATGATTGGACTGAATGTCCTTTTGTCCACCCAGGGGAGAATGCTCGAAGAAGAGATCCCCGGAAGTACCATTACAGTTGTGTTCCTTGCCCTGATTTTCGCAAGGGCGCTTGTAGGCGAGGGGATATGTGTGAATATGCTCATGGTGTGTTTGAGTGCTGGCTACACCCCGCTCAGTACCGGACTAGGCTTTGCAAGGATGGCACAAGTTGTGCAAGGCGGGTTTGTTTTTTTGCCCACACTGCTGAAGAGCTTCGACCCCTGTATGTCAATACTGGTTCTGCAATTCCATCTCCTCGGTCATCTGCCTTAGCTGCTAGTGCCATGGACATGGCAGCTGCTTTGAGCCTGTTACCTGGTTCACCCTCATCACACTCTGTGATGTCTTCATCTCCGTTCAATCAACCCATGTCCCCATCGGCAAATTGCATTTCCCACTCATCTGTGGCTTGGCAGCAACCAAATGTTCCAACCCTTCATTTGCCTGGAAGTAATCTTCAATCGAGTCGCTTGAGATCTTCCTTTAGTGCTCGAGACATCCCTCCGGAGGACTTGAGTATATTGCAGGATTTTGATATGCAGCAGCAACTGCTAAATGACTTCTCCTGTCTCCCGCAGTCCCGTCCTAGTACTATTTCTTTGAACCGTTCGGGTCGGTCTAATACACTCGCTCCTTCGAACCTTGAAGAGTTTTTTTCTGCTGAGATGACTTCTTCTCCCCGATATTCTGATCTGGCAGCGGCTACTGGTGTTTTCTCACCATCGCACAAATCAACTGTTCTCAGTCAGTTCCAACAGCAGCAGTCCATACTGTCTCCAATTAACACTAACGTGTTCTCTCCCAAAAATGTTGAACACCCTCTTTTGCAAGCTTCCTTTGGCGTCTCATCTCCTGGAAGAATGTCGCCAAGAAGTGTGGAGCCCATCTCCCCAATGGGTGCTCGGCACTCTGTGTTTGCTCAACGTGAGAAGCAGCATCAACAACTACGCAGCCTCAGCTCCAGGGATCTCGGATCCAACAATGTCTCCACTGTTGGGTCCCCTGTGAATTCTTCTTGGTCAAACTGGGGATCCTCTAATGGAAAAGTAGATTGGTCTGTTAAAGGAGATGGAATGGGTCGCCTGCGAAGGTCTAATTCGTTTGAGCTCAATAATAATGGAGAGGAGCCTGACCTATCATGGGTCCAGTCTCTTGTCAAGGAATCACCACCTGAGATGAAAGAAAAGCTTGCGGTTCCGATTTCTGGAACTGTGCCATCCGGTGAGGGTTTGAAATCCAATTCTCAAATTGATTCAGTTGATCATTCAGTTTTAGGAGCTTGGCTCGAGCAGATGCAACTCGATCAGCTCGTAGCCTAAGTTAACACCGAATTTGTTTTCTCTTACTGTGGTTAAACAAAACTTAGGAAGTACATATTTTTTGGGGATGTTCTTGGCTGGTTTTGAAGTTGATTTTGAGAAAGGTAAGAGCTGATTTGGGAGATTTTGAAGGATAGGAGGATGGCCGAAAAATTTATCATTTATTGTTATTTTTTAAAGCAGAATAAGATGGTGAAAGTGGCTTGTTTTTGGGCTGTATTAAAAGAAAACCAGTCCAGATTGGCTATGTTTCATTGGAAGTTTTTAGGTATATTTTTAGTCCCTTCTATACCTTGTGAAGAAGAGAAGTTTCACTGCAATGAAAATAAATTCGTATTACCTCATGCCTCCCCCCCCCTTCTCTCCTCTTTCCCTTTACCGGTTAAATGATGGCCAGTGGATGAGGCTCTGGTAAGTCGGGTGTACATAAATCTTTTTTCTGTATGCGAAGAGTAGTAGGAGCGACAATTGGGCGTGTTCGTGTTATTTCAAGTTTGTGTTGGGCATTAACAAACTCCAACATAACTTGTTTAATTAATTGTATTGTGCTGATTTATTTATTTTTATGTTGTGTTCCTGGTGGTTCATATAATCTGTGAATACAAAATTTTATTATAAGAACTTAAGTTCATATTATTTCTATAAATTAAAAATTAATTTAATAAATATAATAATAAAAATGAGAAATTTTCTNAATTTCAATTTCAATTTCAATTTCAATCTCTCTCCCTGTCTCTCTCTCTCTCTCTCTGAACTCTTCACACTTTCCACACTCTCTGTCTCTTTCTCTACAATACAATCCAAGCCTGCGTTTTCACTTTCTCCATATATATCAGTCTAAACATATACACAGACATATTGATAGAATTTTCTCTCTCTTCTCGGTGGTATCGAATAAGTGCGTGCTGTGCTTATCAATATCGAATATCAACATCTATGTATGTATTGGATCTGGGTATCTGTCGTTTTCGAGTGAACTTTAGAGAATGGAGGGGGAGATAAAGAGGGAAGCGATTTGCTTCCGATTCTTGTCAAGCTGTTGTTACCAACTTTCTCTCACTACCGATCCATCCATGGATGAATGAATGCTTGTACACTTGTTACTGTTTGTGTTTGTTCAGATCTGTCAAATTTCTCGTCGATCTTAGAGCTTGACTTTACTTGGAGATCTTGAGCATCGGTGAGTTTGTTTGATTAGCTCCATATCTCGCTCTTCATTCATCTTTTCTTTGTTTCTGTTGTTGAAACTTACATCGATGAATTTGAAATAACTTTCGTGTCATGGATGATGGTTTTTTTTTTTTTTTTTTTCCATTTTACCCTTTTGCTTGATTGCCGAGAAAAAGTGGGAAAATTGAAGGAAACATAACTGGGAGTGTTGTACGAAGAAGGAAACTGGACAACTTTGCATGGAGTGAGCCTATTACTTTCTTCTTTTCCTTGATTTTCTTAGGAATCAAACGGAGGAGTGTTTACTCTATACCATAGAAACTTTTGTATATGGTTTGTTAAATTGAATTCTAGGCTTTTTTGTGGTTGACTTTTTTAAGGGATGATGACGCTGTTTCAAGTTCGTGCCCGTATATTTAATTTTCATTTTTTTTCAGTCTCCAAATTGATTAAATTTTTGTCTTTCTTCGCAAAAATTGATGTTTTCTGGGGGGTGTTGTTGTTCTTGCAGATCTATTTTGTGGGGTTATTTTTTCTGCCCGGCAATTTTTTATTGTCTTGTCTGCAACTTGGGCATGCAGATTTTATTTGCTATTGAATCAATAAGTTTACTTTTTACCCTTGAACCTTATTGTTTTGGGTAAATATCATAGATACCTTTGAACTTCAATTGTCCCAATTTGATCTTGAACTATGTAATTTGTTTCAATCGACCCTCCCGTTGATATTAGCGGTTATATGAGACAGATTAATGGTTAATTTTAGCGCAATTGGTCTCATATATCCGTTAATCTTAACAAACGGGGTTGATTGAAACAAATTACATAATTCAGGGGCAACTTGAGACAATTTGTAGTTCGGGGTAATTTAAACAAAAGTTATATAGTTCAGGGGACATTTTTGAAAGCAGAGTTTGAATATGGTTCGAGTGTTTTTTGGTATCTACTTCCATTCTGATTGAAGCGATTTTCCTGATTGAAGGTATGTGCGGTGGTCCAGATCGGTCAAAATCCACGTCGTCTACTGTAGAGAACACATCTAACACAAAAGATATGAGTAAATTAACTCTAGAAACTGAAGATTCGTTTTCTAGTTTACTTGAACTTGCTGCTAACAATGACTTTGAGGATTTTAAACAAACGATTGAGCGTGATGCTTCTGGAATTGATGAGGTTGGACTTTGGTATGTCCGAAAGAAAGGCTCGAAACAAATAGCCCTCGAGCATAGAACTCCTCTAATGGTTGCTGCTACATTTGGAAGTGTTGATGTAGTGAAGCTAATTATCTCCCAGCCAGATGTTGATGTGAATCGCGCATGTGGTCTGGATAAGTGCACTGCCCTTCACTGTGCTGCCTCTGGTGGATCTGTCAATGTTGTTGATGTTGTTAAGCTGCTTTTATCTGTGGGTTCAGATCCGAATATTGAAGATGCCAATGGTCACCGGCCATTTGATGTGATCATTATCCCTCCAAAGGTCCCTGGTATAAGAGCTGCACTTGAAGAATTGCTAATGAATAATGTCTCTGATGGCTCGGTTGGTGAGTGGAATTTATGTTTGTCCATTGCTACATCGAACTCTTCCTCGCCAACCCTGTCTTCATCACCAGATAATGTGTCCCCATCTTCTCCTTCTGATTCTGTTTCCTCTCCAATGGCATCTAAATACAATGATGGTCCTGCAAATTCTACCTCAGAGAAGAGAGAATACCCAATTGATCCATCTCTCCCTGACATCAAGAACAGTATGTATTCAACTGATGAGTTCCGTATGTTCTCATTCAAGGTTCGGCCTTGTTCGAGGGCCTACTCTCATGATTGGACTGAATGTCCTTTTGTCCACCCAGGGGAGAATGCTCGAAGAAGAGATCCCCGGAAGTACCATTACAGTTGTGTTCCTTGCCCTGATTTTCGCAAGGGCGCTTGTAGGCGAGGGGATATGTGTGAATATGCTCATGGTGTGTTTGAGTGCTGGCTACACCCCGCTCAGTACCGGACTAGGCTTTGCAAGGATGGCACAAGTTGTGCAAGGCGGGTTTGTTTTTTTGCCCACACTGCTGAAGAGCTTCGACCCCTGTATGTCAATACTGGTTCTGCAATTCCATCTCCTCGGTCATCTGCCTTAGCTGCTAGTGCCATGGACATGGCAGCTGCTTTGAGCCTGTTACCTGGTTCACCCTCATCACACTCTGTGATGTCTTCATCTCCGTTCAATCAACCCATGTCCCCATCGGCAAATTGCATTTCCCACTCATCTGTGGCTTGGCAGCAACCAAATGTTCCAACCCTTCATTTGCCTGGAAGTAATCTTCAATCGAGTCGCTTGAGATCTTCCTTTAGTGCTCGAGACATCCCTCCGGAGGACTTGAGTATATTGCAGGATTTTGATATGCAGCAGCAACTGCTAAATGACTTCTCCTGTCTCCCGCAGTCCCGTCCTAGTACTATTTCTTTGAACCGTTCGGGTCGGTCTAATACACTCGCTCCTTCGAACCTTGAAGAGTTTTTTTCTGCTGAGATGACTTCTTCTCCCCGATATTCTGATCTGGCAGCGGCTACTGGTGTTTTCTCACCATCGCACAAATCAACTGTTCTCAGTCAGTTCCAACAGCAGCAGTCCATACTGTCTCCAATTAACACTAACGTGTTCTCTCCCAAAAATGTTGAACACCCTCTTTTGCAAGCTTCCTTTGGCGTCTCATCTCCTGGAAGAATGTCGCCAAGAAGTGTGGAGCCCATCTCCCCAATGGGTGCTCGGCACTCTGTGTTTGCTCAACGTGAGAAGCAGCATCAACAACTACGCAGCCTCAGCTCCAGGGATCTCGGATCCAACAATGTCTCCACTGTTGGGTCCCCTGTGAATTCTTCTTGGTCAAACTGGGGATCCTCTAATGGAAAAGTAGATTGGTCTGTTAAAGGAGATGGAATGGGTCGCCTGCGAAGGTCTAATTCGTTTGAGCTCAATAATAATGGAGAGGAGCCTGACCTATCATGGGTCCAGTCTCTTGTCAAGGAATCACCACCTGAGATGAAAGAAAAGCTTGCGGTTCCGATTTCTGGAACTGTGCCATCCGGTGAGGGTTTGAAATCCAATTCTCAAATTGATTCAGTTGATCATTCAGTTTTAGGAGCTTGGCTCGAGCAGATGCAACTCGATCAGCTCGTAGCCTAAGTTAACACCGAATTTGTTTTCTCTTACTGTGGTTAAACAAAACTTAGGAAGTACATATTTTTTGGGGATGTTCTTGGCTGGTTTTGAAGTTGATTTTGAGAAAGGTAAGAGCTGATTTGGGAGATTTTGAAGGATAGGAGGATGGCCGAAAAATTTATCATTTATTGTTATTTTTTAAAGCAGAATAAGATGGTGAAAGTGGCTTGTTTTTGGGCTGTATTAAAAGAAAACCAGTCCAGATTGGCTATGTTTCATTGGAAGTTTTTAGGTATATTTTTAGTCCCTTCTATACCTTGTGAAGAAGAGAAGTTTCACTGCAATGAAAATAAATTCGTATTACCTCATGCCTCCCCCCCCCTTCTCTCCTCTTTCCCTTTACCGGTTAAATGATGGCCAGTGGATGAGGCTCTGGTAAGTCGGGTGTACATAAATCTTTTTTCTGTATGCGAAGAGTAGTAGGAGCGACAATTTGGCGTGTTCGTGTTATTTCAAGTTTGTGTTGGGCATTAACAAACTCAATCATAACTTGTTTAATTAATTGTGTTGTGCTGATTTATTTATTTTTATGTTGTGTTCCTGGTGGTTCATATAATCTGTGAATACAAAATTTTATTATAACTTTATTGAACTTAAGTTCATATTATTTTTATAAACTAAAAATTAATTTAATAAATATAATAATAAAAATGAGAAATTTTTNTTGTTAAATTGAATTCTAGGCTTTTTTGTGGTTGACTTTTTTAAGGGATGATGACGCTGTTTCAAGTTCGTGCCCGTATATTTAATTTTCATTTTTTTTCAGTCTCCAAATTGATTAAATTTTTGTCNTAAAAATGAGAAATTTTTTTAGTAGAAGAATTAAATAAATTATAATTAAATATTGGTATTATATTCTTATAATATTATTTAAATGTGTTAATTGTGTTAATTTTGTGTTATTTGTGTTTGATACTATTCAAATCTATTTATTATTTGTGTAAATGAGTGATTTTAGATGAGTTCGTGTCAAGAAACGGTTAAACTTAGAAATGGCCAATTATAATCAGCTAATTTTATATTGATATTGAATCGTGTTTTTGTGTTGCATTAAAAATTGTCACCATTAGTAGAGGTGATTTCTGCCTATTTTGTGTTTGTTAGTTGGACCCGTAGATATAACGTATATTTCAAATGTGCACGATACTTAAGAGAGTAAAGAGGTATTGATTCCGAGTCTTTTTCATCCATGTTATCCTCTTTGGCCAGGTGGTTGGAAACTCTTGTAGGTGGAAGGTATTATGAGTTGGTCTACTTGTTGGATATAGTAAGGACATCTATTTGGACTCTTTGTGTAAGTTGGGTTGGAAAATCAGATGGGGTTGGATTGGGACTTGAGGATATCTTTTACTTGACTTAGAAAACTAGGCCATTAATGTTGGACTATGAACATGGTTGCTTACCTCTAGAAAACGACTATTTAACCTCTGGTGGTCTCACTCTATTGAATTGCTTGTCATGGTAGTAGTTGGGACTTNGATTGGGACTTGAGGATATCTTTTACTTGACTTAGAAAACTAGGCCATTAATGTTGGACTATGAACGTGGTTGCTTACCTCTAGAAAACGACTATTTAACCTCTAGGTGGTCTCACTCTATTGAATTGCTTGTCATGGTAGTAGTTGGGACTTGGGGGACCGGTGAAAATGGAATATAAACACCTCAAGGCTTGGACTTTAATAGCAAAAGTTACCTTTCCTAGGGGTGTCTATGGCCAGGATACCCACAGGTCTCGTTATCCGGCTCGAAAAAATAGGCCCAAAATTCAATAGGCTCAATAGTTGGCCCGCTCGAGTCTGAGTCCAATATTCTTAAAAAGAGGGTTTGAGTTTGTCCTTAAACCCATTACTTGGTTCGAAGTCCGGCCCAAGAGCCTAATCCAACCTACCATTCCTTTGAAAAAAAGTTATACTTTTAAACTATTAAATTTGAAATTTTGAAATAAGTCTTTCAATATCAAAATTTGAAGTTTTAAAAATTTAATATTATAAATAATATATTATTATTTTTTCATGTATTAAACATATAAGTTTTAAATGGTAGAGTAATACAAATGACAAATAAGTTAGTAGGTGTCAACCTAGTTGAGATTTATTCATTCTATTAGATTTAGTTTATTATTTTATTTTTATCTATTTTGACNAATTTTGAAATAAGTCTTTCAATATCAAAATTTGAAGTTTTAAAAATTTAATATTATAAATAATATATTATTATTTTTTCATGTATTAAGCATATAAGTTTTAAATGGTAGAGTAATACAAATGACAAATAAGTTAGTAGGTGTCTAGTTGAGATTTATTCATTCTATTAGATGTAGTTTATTATTTTATTTTTATCTATTTTGATTTTATTTTTGATTTAAAAATATAATTTAAACAAATATTAAGTTACAAAAATATTTATTATTTTTAAATAAAGATGTATATAAAAAATCCTACAAATAGGGCCGCCCAACAAGCCTGCCCAATAGGCTCATGGGTAGCTTATCCCTACCCGAAGTCAGGCCCGGCCCGCCTAATAACTCACTTGGGTAAGGGCTTGAGCTTACACTATCCAAATCCGACCCGAAAAAAATTTCGCGGGCCTAACCCGGCTTGGCCCATGGACACCCCTAACANTACAAAAATATTTATTATTTTTAAATAAAGATGTATATAAAAAATCCTACAAATAGGCCCGCCCAACAAGCCTGCCCAATAGGCTCATGGGTAGCTTATCCCTACCCGAAGTCAGGCCCGGTCCGCCTAATAACTCACTTGGGTAAGGGCTTGAGCTTACACTACCCAAATCCGACCCGAAAAAATTTCACGGGCCTAACCCGGCTTGGCCCATGGACACCCCTAACCTTTCCTATCATATATCATTTTTTTTATCAGTCTAAATATGAAAAATTACAAATAGAAGGGTATTACTTTATTATTTTGTTAATCAATAAATGCAACTAATTTAAATTAAGGTTTACGATTTAGAACATCTCTTATAGGGTCTTTTTTCTCACTCAACTCTTTATTCTAAAGAGCTAATCACTAATAAATAAGTTTTAATAGCTTCTCTAATTAGACTGGCTAAAATATAGAGTTTTATTTAGCTCTCTATATTTTTTTTTCTTGATATATTGGGAAAAAAACAGGAATTAGTTTAACCCTTATAGGCTATTTGGTAAAGGGGTATGGAGGGGTTTGATAAGGTGGGTTTGAGAAAAATAGTCTAAAGGATCCTTAAATCTCATATTTGGATTAAAAATGTAATCCTGAGTTTCTAAACCAGGCTCGCAGCTGCCTCAAATATTAAACCCATGATTATGGTTTTCGTCAAATCTAAGGGGATGTGTTTGAAAAGATGGGTTAAGGGGTTAAGGATGCAAAAAATAATTGGACCCTTTAACATGAATATGAATTATATTGATCAAGGGGCAAAATATTCATTTATAGAATAAATAATTGTTAATAATTATGATATATCTGTAGATTTTACATGTGTATGTGTTGCTTACCAAACATATGTATAAACTGGATTTTAATGTTGAATCCCATCTTTGTAGAGAGGGGTTTGAGGAAGCCAATTCAAACCTTCTTTAAAAATCCATCCAAACAAGCCCTTAATGCTTGTAGAACTTGGTGGGGGTGGGACTAGGACCTTCACAAAGCTATCTTGCTGTTGAACACCCATATTCTGCTATGTAACTTTTTTTATTTTATTTTTAATAAATGAAAAGATGACTTATATACATTCTACATTAAATGTTATTGACTATAAAATTATTTTTCTACTAGAATATAGAGTCCATTGGAGTTGTATAAAATATTTTACTCTCTATTTCAAAATTTTATTAAAGATACTCTTTATTTCAACAATGATATCCTCTAAAATAGAAAGTAGTATTAGAAATGCTCTTAAAACTTGTATTTTGGTATGATATTCAAGTGTAAACTTTTGGTACTATAAATTTATCTATTAGTGGGTGATTGCGTGAGTGGGAAGATCTTGTTGGTAATTTTCCTTTCTACGGAGTGAAAATTTTAGGAAATGGAAATAGAAATGGAAATGGTATAATTGATGCAAGAGAATCCACTAACTTTAATGGATGAGCCTCTAGAATTGAGAGCTCATTACCCTAGTTAGGGTTTTTTTTCTAAGGTGTCTCCTCATCTGCCCTCTTCTTTGGAATATCCCCAAACCTTTCCGTCTCCCAAAGCAGTGTGATTCATCGAAAAACCCAGTAGGAGTGTTCGTTTCGTCTACATTTTTCTAAACTCTTTAGCTTCCTTAACCTTACCACCTCTCTTCACCTATGTATTGAAGGTACCCATCCTCCCCAAATTCTCTGTATTTCTATTCCATATTCCTCTTTAGTCCCCTTAGACTACCATTCTTTCATTGGTGATTGTTTCAAACCCTAAACCTTCTAATTTTTATTGTATACCCCATTCCTTCTATGTTTCTTATGGTTAATCTGTTATGTCCCTAAGTTTTGTTCCTTTTTTTCTTAATCTGATCACTCTCCATATCTAAAAAACTCTCAAACTTTTCATATCCTCTGATAACCTTTCTTCATTACGACCCTTGTTCGCGGTTTTAGTTCTCACTGTGTAAACTTTTTCCACTCACTCTCAAGACGTTTTTCATCAAAGAATGTTGAGAAATTTTGTCTAGTGGGTCGTTTCTTCACAGATTCATCCTTAAATGAACAGGGTGTGTGCAATGTGTTGCAGAGCACTTGTAAGATGTCTAAAGTTTTCTCAATCACCAATTGGGAAAGAAACATGTATATGTTCATGTTTAAGGGATAAGATGATAGAGATAAGATCCTGAATGAAGGCCCATGGTCTGTTATGGGGGTGTTGCTGGTTCTGAAGACGTGCCAACCTTAGAGTATCATGAGTGATTTTGATTTCCAATTTTGTGAGTTTTGGGTGTAGGTCTGGGGGTTACCTTTGGACATGATGACTAAGAATAACTCCCGGAGGATAGGGATGGTAGTCGGTGAACTGACTCAGTTGGAGGATTTTGATGGAGAATTTCAAATCCAGTGAAATTTCTTAAGGGTAAAATGCAGAATTAATCTGAAATATGAGAGACTTTTCGATTTATGTTATTAGTGTGGTCGGATTGGCCATTCACAGAATCAATGTATGGAGAGACGTCTTTTGGGACCTANAACTGACTCAGTTGGAGGATTTTGATGGAGAATTTCAAATCCAGTGAAATTTCTTAAGGGTAAAATGCAGAATTAATCTGAAATATGAGAGACTTTTCGATTTATGTTATTAGTGCGGTCGGATTGACCATTCACAGAATCAATGTATGGAGAGACGTCTTTTGGGACCTAATGGTCCTGAATTGCGAGCACAAAGCAATCAATCATTAGGTTTTTTTTAGGGAAACTTGGTCTCTGAAAGCTCGAGAGAATATGGAAAAAAGAGAGAAATTTAAAGGAAAGCTACAGGTGACCAGAGAAGATGATGATCCAGTGGCGCGTGTGGGTCCAAAAAGTAGCAAAGTACCATGTGCAAGGGTCTCTTACATCCACCATGATCCCATAGGGGATGTGCCACTGCCCCGAGACACGATTTCTGTACGAGACCTACATAATCAGACAAGTGGTTCCTAGCATCATGTCCCATCCCTTTCAGTGGTGTCGATTTCTGGTGGGGACCTTGAATGGGACCAAAAAAATTCTCAATCTATATCTCAAGAAGATCCACACACGTTAGTAGCAGTTAAAAAAAGGTCCTTTTTTGTTATTGAGCCCACAGATAGTATGGAGGCCCAAGAGTCAGATGTAAGAGAGGTCCAACTTCTCATAGAGGGTGGCAGTGAAGAGGTAGGAGAACAAAATAGAGATTCACTTCCAAAATATGTCGCTAAAAAGAAAAGCTCATTTGGATTATGTCAACTTGGAAGCCCATCCGATGATCTAGAACAAGAACAAAACATCTATGTATGATGGCTCATGGGACAATTCACAATTCTTTCCTCATTTAGGGCATTCGTTGGATTTTGCTTTATCTCTTTCATACATCAGGGAGAAGCATGTATTCAGGCACCATTCTAGGAGGAGCAAGTCTAAGAAGAGAATAGGGCCAGATAAAAGGACTCACTCTGAGCTTTACTTTGCATATATAGAGGAATCAGGAACAAAATCAACAAGTCCAAGAGGAAAAGGAAGATGTAAGCAGAGAGAGTAAAGGTGAGAATAACCTTAACCTTTGTATGTCTCAATGGATCTCTCATTCATCCTTTGCTATGCCAGATAAGGGGTATTCAGTTTGTAAATCAAAAAAGGTGGTGGTGGTTGACCTTAAACAGCCACACGACTCATGTTAATTTTATTTTGAAACTGTTAAGGAGTGGGATGACCCCAGATAGTCCGTAATTTACGAGGGCTAATTGAAACCCATCGTCCCTCACTCGTCTTTCTTATGGAGACTAAAAACAAGTCCTGTAAATTAAAACGTTTGAGAAGATCTTTGAATTTTCATTCATGTGAGTATGTGGAACCTGTGTGGCTTTCGGGTGGCTTGGCTCTTTGGTGGAAAAAGGGGATCAACCTACAATTGGTGGAAAAGAACAAAAATCTGATTAATGTAAGATGTACCTTATGGCACCAACCAAGGATGTGCCAATGCACATTCATTTATGCTGATACAAAGTTTGAGAGATGACACATAATCTGGCAAAGTCTAAAGGCAATGGCCAATTTCATCTCTATGCCATGGATTGTTGCTGGGGACTTCAATGTCATTTGTTCTTTGGATGAAAAAGAAGGAGGTACTTCTAATCTCAGAATGTTTCCTTATGGAGTTGAACTTCAGCGGGCCCATATTCACTTGGTCTAACAACAGGCTAGGGTCAGTTAATGTGCAAGAAAGAATTGATAGGGTCTTGGCAAATTCTGATTGGGGAAGCTGTTTTCCTTTTACTCAAGTGATTCATGAAGCCAGAATGACATCAGGTCATTGTCCAATTGTGATTGATCTTGGTTTGAAAACTAAGAAAGCTCCTCATTATTTCAAGTTTGAATGTATGTGGTTGGAAGATCCAGCTTATGAGGAGGTGGTCAAGAACAACTGGAACACAAGGCAACCAGGCTTGACAACTTAATACTATCAATAACCTGAACATGTGAAGACTCTGTCTTATCATTTAGAGCAAACAAAAATTTGGAAATAACAAAAAGCTCATTCATAAGCTAGGATAAGAGTTAATTCAACTCTAGATGTTGGAAACTTCAGAGGAGAACCTTGTTAGGGAAGCAGAGTTGTGCTCTCAAATTGATGCGTTCAGAAGTAGAGAGGAACAATATTGGCTACAACGATCTNATTTGGAAATAACAAAAAGCTCATTCATAAGCTAGGATAAGAGTTAATTCAACTCTAAATGTTGGAAACTTTAGAGGAGAACCTTGTTAGGGAAGCAGAGTTGTGCTCTCAAATCGATGCGTTCAGAAGTAGAGAGGAACAATATTGGCTACAACGATCCAGAATCAATTGGTTGAAAGGGGGTGACCAGAATACAAGATTTTTTCACCTTACTACCATGCAAAGTCGGAATAGAAATCAGATCTTGAGGCTCAAGTTAGAGGATGTCGTTTGGCTCGAAGGGGAGGAGGAAATTAATTCCCACATCAGAGATATTTCCAGAATTTGTTTAAAACGGTGGGGGAAAGGAACTGGTCTGAAGCACTGACAGCTGTGTAAGGCAAGGTTACTGTGGAAATGAATCAAGACCTAATGAGAACCATTATTGAGGCAGAGGTACAGGGAGCAGTGAGTCAATTGGGAGCCCTTAAAGCCCCTAGACCAGATGGGTTCCCTGGTATCTTCTACCACAGATTCTAGCACATTGTTGGTCAAGATGTCTTTCATATGGTTAAGAATTTCTTTGAAGGGGGTTAGATGATTAGGGAGCTTAATCACACCAACATTGTCCTCATTCCAAAAAGAAGCTGCGTCTGAAACTATCACTTAGTTTAGGCCAATTGCCTTGTGTAATTTTTGTATAAGGTGATTTCAAAGGTCATGGCGAATAAGATGAAGGGAATGCTAGGCTCTATCGTCTCCCCAAACCAACCTGTTTTTATCCCTGATAGACAAATCCAGGATAGCATTGTTATTGCAAATGAAGTTTCCCATCAGCTTAAAGGGAAGAAAAGAGGTAGAATTCCAGAAATGGCGATTAAGATGGATATTAGCAAGGCTTACGATAGAGTTGAATGAGACTTCTTGGAAGTAACTATGATCAAGCTGGGTTTTGATAGGAGATGAGTGCATCTTATCATGCAGTGTGTTAGTACAGTTGCATTTCAAGTTGTTCTGAATGGGGAAAGAAAGTGTGAAATTAAGCCACATAGGGGAATCAGACAAAGAGACCCGTTATTTGTTTATTTTTGTTGCTGATGTTCTCTCGGCCATGCTTTTAAAAGGAGTTGAAGAGAGAAGGTTGATGGGAATTAAAATCAAGAGAAGAAGTCTTGCCATCTCCCACCTCTTTTTCGGTGATGACTCCTTGTTTTTTATAAAAGCAAAGGAGGAGGGAGTTGTGGAACTCATAAGGATTCTATAGGTTTATTGTGAAGCATCAGGAAAAAGTGCAAATCATTAGAAGTCTGGGACCATTTTCTTCACTAACAACACTGAGGATCAAAAGGCTTTCTATTGTCACCTCTTTGGGATGCAGTCTCTTCCACACCATGCTAAGTATCTGGGTATTCCCACTGCATGGGAAAGTTCCAAGAATGAGGTTTTTGGATATCTACTTGAAAGAGTAGTGAAAAAGCTTCAGGAGTGGACAAGTATCTGTCTCTCACAGGTTGGTAAAGTAGTTCTGATTAAGGTCGTAATCCAAGCTGTCCCAAATTATGCTGTCAATGGTGGCTTTCCCTAATAATTCTTGTGAAAAGCTGAACAACTATGTAAGGAAGTTTTGGTGGAAAGGAAGTGAGGATAGAAATGAAATTTGTTGGAGGAAATGGGAAAGAATGGTAGAATCAAAGGCTTCAGGGGGTATGGGATTTAAGGATATTAAGCTGTTCAATCAGGCTCTTTTAGCAAAACAATGTTGGAGGCTGATTCAACAGCCCGATGCTTTTTGGGCAAAGTTTATGAAGGCGATCTACTTTCCTAAGGACGATCAGATGAAGGCAAAACATGGAGCTAGACCATTATGGGCTTGGAGTAACCTTTTTTATGGGAGAGAGTTGCATGAGAAAAGACTAATATGGCAAGTTAGGAATGGCAAAAAGGTAAGTTTCTGGGATGACAAATGGATTCCCCTTCTTCCAAGTCTAGCAATTATTTCACCAAAAGCCCCAAGAGTGCTTGATCAATAAGGTTGCTGATGTTATAAAGGAAAATCCTAAAGGATGGAACTCCCCAAGTCTAACTAGTATTGTTTCAAGGAGGAAATGAAGGCAATCCAAGCCATTCCATTTCCAGTCAGAGGGGGTAAAGATAAGAGAATTTGGTGGCCTAATAGCAAGGGAGATTACAATGTTAGATTTGGTTATAGATTGGGAAACAAGCTTGCCTTGAGTCTGATGGATGTTAGCTCCTCTACTTCCCCCTATCCCAAGCTGTGGCAGACCATTTGGAATATGAAGGCTGTGCAAAAGTTTGACATTTTTGGTGGAAAGCTTGTCACAGTATCCTTGCTACAAAAGAAAATCTTTACAAGAGGAGGTGTGCTTCATCGCCTTGTTGACAGATATGCAAGCTGGCTCCGGAATCCATTGAGCATACCCTATTCGAATGTGAATAGACTAAGAGAGTCTGGTTTGGAATGAATTTTATTTTTTAGTGGGAGGAGACATCCTTTGTTTTGGTGGCACAAAGATCCTCATGGATTCTAGAGTTAGTGAAGGATTCTCAAGGCAGATTGGAAGTGTTGGGGAAGATGGCTACTGTGGGATAGATTATCTGGAAGGCAAGGAACTAGAAAATCTTTAATTGCGAAGAGACAAACACATATGCTACTGTTATTCATGCACAAGGTATTGTGGAAGGACCAAATCAGGGTGGGAACTATGGAGAGTTCGAGAGGACATAGGGAACCAGTGGCCAGGGAGGAAAGATCACAAGAGGCAGAGTCTAGCATCCTTATCTGCTGTAATGGAGCTTTCAAGCCAAATTCTACAAAGGCTACATGTGGAGTGGTGGTCTGCAACAATAGGGGAGAACCTGAGAATGGTGCTGCAAAGTCCTTCCCAATTGTGTCTTGCATTCTGTCTAAAGCAGAGGCAGCGCAACAAACATGTCTTCTTGCAGAAGCGCATCTGATGACAAACGCAACCATCACGAATGACTGCCTAAACATCATCAAACTAAGCTCCAATGAGGATGTTCCCCATGGGAAATTAGTGTTAATTGTTGAAGATATTAGACATTATGCTAGGTTATATAACCTTAGTTTTCTACGCAAGTCTAGAACCTATAACAAGGTTGCTCACTGGGTAGTAGCCATTGTGTTAAACAATTCGATCCCGCTGAATTGGATAGGCTCCCCCTCTCCCGAGCTTAAGAGTTTTCTTTTGACTAATTGTAATATCAACTTTCCTACTCAATGATATGGTTTTTAGTTGTTTGTTTGTTCAAAAAAAAAATGGATGAGCAAATAGTGAGAGAAGGACCATTGATCATGATGGGGTTGCTACGATTGAGTTGATTCTGTACGCATATCTTTTTTATTGAAATTATCTCTAGTCACTGGAAGGATTAAATGNGGGGTTGCTACGATTGAGTTGATTCTGTACGCATATCTTTTTTATTGAAATTATCTCCAATCACTGGAAGGATTAAATANAAATAGTGAGAGAAGGACCATTGATCATGATGGGGTTGCTACGATTGAGTTGATTCTGTACGCATATCTTTTTTATTGAAATTATCTCTAGTCACTGGAAGGATTAAATGTTGGGTGTAATGGTGACATCACGTCATTAATGTTATATGGTGTCATAAACTAATCATTTATAATATAAAATAGTGCATACTTCAATAAGTCTATTCGACGGTTTCAAATAATCTCATCTAACGACCATCAACATTCATCTCAAAACTTTTCACATTGCATCATACCTTCAAGCACGTGTTACCCCTAGTTAAATAACAAATAGGATTGATGAATCTCACTATTTCAACATGGTAGGTATTAGATAAGGTGGTTATTGATAATTATTAAAACAATGGAGTCGACTAAGTCTAGTTGGTATTCTATCACTGGTTAGTGATACCATGTGACATTGATGATGCAGTGTAATCGTTACACCCAATATTTCTCCACCAAAAAGCCCAAAAAAAAAAAAACAAACACTGAGCGGGAAGGGTTGATTTGACTCCCCCCCAAAACCTAATTATGGCATATTTTCAATTTTTATTTCTATTTACAGTAGTTTTTAACTTAATGTGTAAACTATAGTAGTTTTACGACGTTGATTTTAATTTATTTTTGCTCCATTTCTTGGTACTTTTTTTTTGGAATAATCTTTATCTTTGACCATGTGACATTTGAAATTTCCATTACAATATTGTTTTGTATACTCGAAATTTCCATTACAATATCTGAAAATGTTTTCCATTGCAATATTTTTTTGATTACATGCAAAATTGTTTTGTATACTCGAAATTGTTCATGTACTAGGGTGGAAGAGAAATTTAAGCTTNTTTTGTATACTCGAAATTTCCATTACAATATCTGAAAATGTTTTCCATTGCAATATTGTTTTGATTACATGCAAAATTGTTTTGTATACTCGAAATTGTTCATGTACTAGGGTGGAAGAGAAATTTAAGCTTGAGTTATCGAGGTATTCACATGTGGCAATTAGCAGTGCAATAGAACTTCAGTTGTAACTCTAGTACTAGATAATAGTGACATAAAAGATTGTAACTGATTTAATCTTCTTAGATTGGGATTAGCATCCTTTAGAGTCATAAGTCTCTGTAATAGCTCAATAGCTGCCATTTGTAATTCTAAACACATGTAATTTGATTATATATATACAAAGTCATTGCTATACATTGGCAATATGAGGTACATGCAAGGCAGTAGCTTCAGGTTCAGGTCTAACAGTTAATGATGTACCAAAGAATCCCTATGCCAGACATGGGGAGACAAATGTTATTGATGCGGTCAAACCTAGCCATGGATCTAACCAGTGCCCTAAAAAGGGTGCAATAAATTTGGTTGATACTGAGAGAGTTGATCGATAGGAAGTCTATCCGGTGGAGGAAGAGATTGTGGAAGAGAAGGATGAGAGTGCATGGACTTATAGTGATGAGGGGATCTCTCTTGTTATTCGTCTGTTGATGTACACTCCCAATATTGAACAAAACATTCAATGACACGACATCTTTTGAATCACATGCTTTGTGAATCAGTATGTCTGTCAGTTGACTATTGACCTTGGTAGTAGTGAGAATATAGTGCCTAATGAGGTTGTTGATAAAAAATGTAGTTACAGATTGAGAAACACCATTCTCTATACCATTTGATGGATCAATAGTTTGGGCAAAACTAAGGTAACATAACAATGTTATATCCATTTTTCAATTAGAAAGTATAAAGTTGATATTGTATGTGATATTGTGGATATGTATACTTGTCATATTTTGTTGGGGATGCCATAATAGTTTGATGTCGATGTTGTCTATAAAGGGAAAGACAATACTTACAACTTTTTCAAAGATGATGAAAAAGTTGTTCTTGCCCCCGCAGTTAGAGAAGGTCATCCATAGCATCTCTGGCTAAGGTGAGGTCCTTTTTTATGGTGTCTGCCATTGACGAGGATGTGAAGGAGAGTGGGAAGATGTATGCCTTAGTAGTGAAGGATAAGGATGCAAGGGTAGTTGAGCCAACACCAGTTCCTGATTTGTTGAGGCCATTGTTGGCCGAGTTTAAGGGGATCATACCAGAGGAGTTACCAGATGGTTTACCCCTTCTGAAGGACATACACCATCATATTGACTTGGTACCTAGGGTTAGTCTGCCAAACTTACCCTATTACTCGATGAGTCCCAAATGGTTACCCTATTACCAGATGGTTTGAGATCTTGTAGGGTCAGGTTGATGAGTTGTTGCGGAAGGGACAAAATAGGATAAGTATGAACCCTTATGCTGTTCCAGCTCTACTTACTCTTAAGAAGGATGAGAATTGGATGATGTATGTTGACAGTCGTACTAGTAACAAGATTACTGTGAAGTATCGATTTTCTATACCTCGACTAGATGACATGCTAGATATGTTGGAGGGTGCCAGCGTGTACTCTAATGTTGACTTGAAGAGTGGGTACCATTAGATTCACATTTGCCCAGGTGATGAGTGAAGACTGCCTTCAAGATTAAGGCGAAATTGTATGAGTGGTTGGTTATGCCCTTTGGTCTGTTCAATGCTCCTAACACTTTTATAAGGGTTATGAACCAAGTATTCAAGCATTTCTGTGGGAAGTTTGTGGTTGTTTATTTTAATGATATTTTTATTTGTAGACATAATGAGACTGACTATTTGTAGCGCTTGAGAGCAGTTTTTTGCAGTTCTGTAGGAGAATAACTTATTCGTGAACTTCAACAAGTGTAGTTTCATGACTGATAGTCTTGTGTTCTTAAGCTATGTAGTTAGTTCTACTAGTATCAATATTGATGATGAAAAGATTCGGGCTATCCAAGGGTAGCCCACACCATGGAAAATTAGTGAGGTTTGCAATTTTCATGGCCTTGCAACCTTCTACAAGAGGTTTGTGAGGAATTTTAGCACTATTGCAGCACCCTCACTGGTTGTCTGAAGCAGAAACAATTGAAATGGACTGTTGGAGTAGCTAGGAGTTTTAAACTGCTTAAGAAGAAGCTCACTACAACTCTTGTATTAGCACTGCCTAGCTTTGAGAAGCTATTTTGAGGTAGATTGTGATGCTCTGTGTACTGGCATTGGAGCAATGTTGTCATAGGAANGGAGTTTTAAACTGCTTAAGAAGAAGCTCACTACAACTCTTGTATTAGCACTGCCTACCTTTGAGAAGCTATTTTGAGGTAGATTGTGATGCTCTGTGTACTGGCATTGGAGCAATGTTGTCATAGGAGGGCAGGCTTGTAGCATTCTTTAGTGAGAAGCTTAGTGAGGCCCAATAGAATTGGTTTACATATGAGTAGGAATTGTATACAGTCGTGAGAGCCTTGCAACACTGGCAGCATTACTTGATTCAGAAGGAGTTTACCTTGAATACAGATCACTAAACATTGAAGTATCTTAATAGTTCTACTATTCTCAATTGCATGCATGCTCGGTGGGTTACTAAAATTCAGAAATTCACCTTCACCCTCAAGTATAAACCTGGTTAGCTGAACAAGGTGGCGATGCCTTAAGTTGTCAGAATATGTTATTAACCACTGTTTGCAGTGAAGTGATCGGATTTGACTACTAGAGGAAATTGTACGTAGATTATAAGGGGTTTTAAGAGATTTGGGCTCAATGTTCNAAACCTGGTTAGCTGAACAAGGTGGCGATGCCTTAAGTTGTCAGAATATGTTATTAACCACTGTTTGCAGTGAAGTGATCGGATTTGACTACTAGAGGAAATTGTACGTAGATTATGAGGGTTTTTAAGAGATTTGGGCTCAATGTTCAGTTGCACATGGAGCCTCAGGAGACTTTCAGATCCATGATGGATTCTTGTTCAAAGCTAAACGACTTTGCATACCCTGAGGATCCTTGCGTGAGCATATCATTCGGGAGTTGCACAATGGTGGTTTAAGAGGGCACATGGACTGAGATAAGAGTGTGACTTTGGTAGAGGAGCGTTATTTCTGGCCCTAGTTGAAGAGGGATGTGGAGCAGTTTATCAAGCAGTGCTATACATGTCAGATTGCCAAGGGACATGCGCAGAATATCGGCCTTTACACTCCTCTTTCCTTTCTAGATGCATCATGGGAAGATTTGTTCATGGATTTTGTGTTGGGTCTTCCGCAGAGTCAACAGGGTATGGACTCCATTTATGTTGTCGTTGATAAGTTTTCTAAGATGGCTCACTTTATTCAATGTAAGAAAATCTCAAATACATTTATGTGACTCACTTATTCTTTCTGGAGGTTGTTTGTTTACATAGCGTCTTGAAAACCATCACTTCTAACTATGACAGTAAGTTCCTTAGCCATTTTTGGTGCACTTTATGGAAATGGTTGGATACTTTGTTGCAGTATAGTAGTTCGATCCATTCACAGACAGATAGGCAAACGGAAGTGGTGAACCGGATATTGAGGAATATTTTGCGGATTCTTTGCAAGGAGTACCTNGGTTGTCTGAAGCAGAAACAATTGAAATGGACTGTTGGAGTAGCTAGGAGTTTTAAACTGCTTAAGAAGAAGCTCACTACAACTCTTGTATTAGCACTGCCTACCTTTGAGAAGCTATTTTGAGGTAGATTGTGATGCTCTGTGTACTGGCATTGGAGCAATGTTGTCATAGGAGGGCAGGCTTGTAGCATTCTTTAGTGAGAAGCTTAGTGAGGCCCAATAGAATTGGTTTACATATGAGTAGGAATTGTATACAGTCGTGAGAGCCTTGCAACACTGGCAGCATTACTTGATTCAGAAGGAGTTTACCTTGAATACAGATCACTAAACATTGAAGTATCTTAATAGTTCTACTATTCTCAATTGCATGCATGCTCGGTGGGTTACTAAAATTCAGAAATTCACCTTCACCCTTAAGTATAAACCTGGTTAGCTGAACAAGGTGGCGATGCCTTAAGTTGTCAGAATATGTTATTAACCACTGTTTGCAGTGAAGTGATCGGATTTGACTACTAGAGGAAATTGTACGTAGATTATAAGGGGTTTTAAGAGATTTGGGCTCAATGTTCAGTTGCACATGGAGCCTCAGGAGACTTTCAGATCCATGATGGATTCTTGTTCAAAGCTAAACGACTTTGCATACCCTGAGGATCCTTGCGTGAGCATATCATTCGGGAGTTGCACAATGGTGGTTTAAGAGGGCACATGGACTGAGATAAGAGTGTGACTTTGGTAGAGGAGCGTTATTTCTGGCCCTAGTTGAAGAGGGATGTGGAGCAGTTTATCAAGCAGTGCTATACATGTCAGATTGCCAAGGGACATGCGCAGAATATCGGCCTTTACACTCCTCTTTCCTTTCTAGATGCATCATGGGAAGATTTGTTCATGGATTTTGTGTTGGGTCTTCCGCAGAGTCAACAGGGTATGGACTCCATTTATGTTGTCGTTGATAAGTTTTCTAAGATGGCTCACTTTATTCAATGTAAGAAAATCTCAAATACATTTATGTGACTCACTTATTCTTTCTGGAGGTTGTTTGTTTACATAGCGTCTTGAAAACCATCACTTCTAACTATGACAGTAAGTTCCTTAGCCATTTTTGGGGCACTTTATGGAAATGGTTGGATACTTTGTTGCAGTATAGTAGTTCGATCCATTCACAGACAGATAGGCAAATGGAAGTGGTGAACCGGATATTGAGGAATATTTTGCGGATTCTTTGCAAGGAGTACCTGAGGTAGTGGGATAATATTTTCTCCTAGGCGGAATTTGCTTACAATAAAGTTCCTAATAGGTTTATTGGCCGGTCCCTTATTCGGATTGTCTATAATAGTTCCCCTACCCAAGCTGGAAGGGATGAACATTGTAGCTGAGCACATGTTGGAAAAGTTGATTGATGTGCATGCTAAGGTGAATAAACAATTGGAGAAATCAATAGTCAAGTATAAGAAAACAACAAATAAGCACTGTCCCCTGAAGCTTTTCGAGATTGGTGACATAGTTATGGTTTACTTGCACAAGAAGAGGCTACCCGTGTGGACTTACAACAATTTGAATAAGAGAAATGTTGGCCTTTTTCAAAGTTTGAGGAAGATCAATGATAATGCATATGTTGTTGACATCCTTTCAAATATGGGTATCTCTAACACCTTCAGTGTATAAGATCAGTTTGAGTTCCATTCAAATGGTATGCATCTCCCATATGTTAAACTCGAGGACGAGTTTTTTTCAAGAGGTTGGGACTAATGTAGAGCAGGTGGTAGTAGAATACTTGAAACAAGCTAACCGTTGTACTTTCAAAGTACAACGAAAAGACAAAACGTAATAGTAGAGTCAAAACGAGTCAGACTTGAAATTCATTGGGACCAGTGGTGTTTGATCCTAATCAGGCTAATAATCAAGACTCATTGCTATGTTATGAGCTCCTTCAGTTTTGGACCGAATTTCATCGTTTAGGCCCTTAAAAACTTAATTTTTTTTCTATTTTATGAAAGATTTCAGAAATTAATAATAAATTATAGGAGATTCCAAATTTAGTGTTGTCAGTTTTGTTAGACTTCAAAAGACACATGCTTTTATGTTAATTTGAAAAATTGCATATTTCTATTTTTGATATTTTTCGTAATTTTAGGGATTTTGTTTTCGTTCTAGGAACAGTTAGGGTTTTGACCGTTCCTATTTATATTGTTCCTTTATACTATGAATTGATTATTGAATAATATTATATTTCAGGGTTTTATCTACTATGTGAATTCAGAGTGTTACTTTTGGTTTGATACATAAAGAATCGCAGTGTTCTTTGTTTAGATTCGTCAATCAATCATCCTATTAATAATTTCTTACATTAGCTTGGGTGTGAATTTCCCATGAAGGATTTGGGAGACATACATTATTTTTTGGGCATTGAGGCTAAATTGATACATTGGACCTCTTGAAGCAAGCAGGAATGATTGGGTGTTGTGTGTGGCGATTTTCACATAATTAAAGAAAAAAGACAGATTTCTCCTTTGGTGAACACGGGGTTACTTGAAAGTCGAGGATCTCAAGGTAACGAGAAGTGAGAAGGATCCTAAAGAGTGGTAATGAATTATTTTTTCAGCTATCCACTCGATTCTGGAGTGTCAGAAAGGAATCTGCCACTCAAAAAAGAGAGTTAGAAAGGCGTAGGAGTGTTTTTCGATGAGACTCCTTCGACGGTCTAGTCAGTATATGTGAGAGAGGGGTGAAAAACACTGTTGTATTGCTAAGAATTAGTCTTGCGTCTCATTGTTTTGAGTTTTAGAGAGCTATTTATACCTTCATGGAGGTTATCATTACTGGCAAGTGGGCCTCTTGAAGAAGGGGCTCCCCATTGATCCATTTGGGAGGTAGTGGGTGGTGCTCAGTCTTTGGACAAAGTACCTTCCATTTTGAATGGACGGGGTTCAAGCATTAAATGTTGGGGCTCCCGAGCACTTAATGCTTTTCTTTCTTGGGCNGGAGGTAGTGGGTGGTGCTCAGTCTTTGGACAAAGTACCTTCCATTTTGAATGGACGAGGTTCAAGCATTAAATGTTGGGGCTCCTGAGCACTTAATGCTTTTCTTTCTTGGGATTTTCGAGGTTTAACTATGTCCCATCCTTCTGAGAGATCATTAAATGCTTTCCTGTGATGGCTGTGCATGAGTAGGGATGTCTTCGTCTTTTGGCCCCTGATTCTGTGCACTTTGCCTCATATAACATAGTCATTAGGTGCAGTTTTGTCCCCTCTGTCAATTGTGATTGCTTTGGGAAGAAAAGTCAATGATTATTGACCAACTTCAACTCCAAGTAACGATAGTTGTCGTTCTAACACCTTTACTTCGGGGTCCTGGAGCTGAAGTGACGTGTCCAGAAAGAGATATCGGGGGAGAGTCAATCACGCCAAGGATATGTGTCGTTTGTAGGGATTCTTCAAAATCCTTCGTGTCGAGGACACGTGTCACTCGCAGATGACACCGAGAAAAAACTGGTGCCAACGACACGTGTCCAATTTCATACAAAGTCAGAGGTACATTGGTGCTGAGGACACATGTCCCTCTCATATGGATTCGAGGGACCTTTGATGGCGAGGACATGTGTCCTTCTCATATGGATCTGAAGGACATCTGACACTGATGACGTGCCTCAATAAAAGTACTCCGAGGGGAGGGATGCCGAGGACGCGTGTCAGTCTTCTGTGCCTCCACGTTCCTCATGTCTAGGACTCGTGTCAACTATTGGGCGACTCTCTGAAGTGTCCCATAGGTGCAAACCATGTTCCACACCTCTTCCTTCGGTTTCCAAGATGTCCTCCACATATGGCACCCCACTTGCCGAACCAACTGAATATTGTCATCTTGTTGGAGCTCTTCAAAATCGTACATTCGCTCGCCCGAATCTTTGCTATTCCGTCAACCAAGCTTGTCAATTTCTTCACTTTTGTACTAGTGAACATCTCAAGGCAGTCAAGCACATCTTATGTTATCTCAACAGATCCCTGGGTTTTGGTCTCCATATTTCCCTTGGTTTTTAATCATATTGTATTGCTTTTTTCGACGTTGATTGGGCTAACTATCCTATCACTCGGAGATCTACCTCTGGTTTTTGTATCTACCTAACCAAACCTTGTCTTGTGGGTTTCCAAGAAACAACCAACAATTTCAAGGTCTAGCATTGAGGCTGAGTATAAAGCTTTGGTCGTAACCACATCCGAAGTGACATGGCTATCCTATTTGCTTAATGATCTACTTATTCCTTTTCGGAAACAAATACTTCTTTTCTGCAACAATCTTAGTGCGACACACATGACTACCAATAATGTTCTACATTCTTGCACCAAGGGTATTAAGGTTGACTATCATTTTGTGCGAGATCTTGTTTTGTATGGTACTCTACACATCCAGTTCGTGTGGCCTGACTATCAGCTTACCAACATCTTCACTAAAGGATTGGCCACTCTGGCATTTGTACGACACTGTTCCAAACTATTACTGTACCCCCTACTAGTTTGCAGGGGTGTAATAGTGAGATAAAAGATTGTAACTGGTCTAATCTTCATAGATTGGGATTAGCATCCTTTAGAGTCCTAAGTCTCGGCAATAGCTCAATAACTATCACTTGTAATTCTAACGTCACTACCATACATTGGCAAGACTTCCATATGACACGGTCCATTAATACGATACAAACACAATATAAAATTAGAAGGATTAGGTCTTCTTTAAATAACCAGTTTAGAAAGTGGGTGGATCCGATACGATACGATTAATACACAATATAACTCATTTATATACTAGTTATACATAGTTTATATATAATATGAATCGGATATGACATAATTTGTTAGATATGAATTAATAAACGAATTGGGTATGAGTGGAGTGATTTTTGACACGAACCCATTGAAACTCGACACGAATCTGTCTCTCTCGACATGATTGACAGACCTATGTAGAATCAGTATCAAGGTGTCATCGTAGCAGCACTTACCTCATGGGGAAACCCTCCAAGGGAGTCTAGACGGAGATAAGCTATAGTTGGACCCTGACCTTACCAAACTAGTAGAAACAACTCAACAGTCCACTTTTCGTGAATGGAAGCTAAGTTATAACCCTACCAGGCCTCAAACAAGATTACTGTTGGCTGGTTACTAGAATTGGACTTGGGTTTTGAAGGGCTTTATCCGATTTACTTAAAAACTGATACTCCGAGTTTGGGCACCAATTCCACATCTCCTATCTATATAATAAAGTAGCTTACAATTCAAATCTCAAAATATAAACAAAATGACTTTTGCTATTCACAGTTAAGATCATTTTAAATTTTACTTTAAAGTTAATCTAACGGCTAATATTAAGACCCTAAATTTAATAGAAAAAATAGGCCTCTAAGAGTGTATTTGAAATAATTTTTTAAAAGTACTTTTAGAAATTATTTCTCATGACTACTTTAAAAAAATAATAGTGTTTGAAACTGCCTCACCACTACTTCTACCACCACCACCACCACCGTTGTCGTCGCTGTCACCACCACCGTCGTTGCCTCCGCCTTCACCACCGTCGTTGCCTCCGCCACCCCTGCCAACGCCATCACCGCCACCACCACTGTCACCGCCACCACCACCACCGCCGTCGCTACTGCTGCCATCACCTCCACCTCTGCCACCACCACCAACCCCCCACCACCACTGCCACCACCATCGCCACCACCACCACCGCTGTCACTACTACCATCGCCGCCACCACCGTCACCATCGCTGCCACCATCACTGTCACCACCCCGCCACCGCCACCGCCATTGCCACTACCATCGCCACCGTCGCCATCACCACAACCACCCCCGCCCCCATCGCCACCGCCACCACCACTACTGTTGCTGCCACCACCATCACCGCCCTCATCGCCGCCACCACCACCATCGCCGTAACTGTCACCGTCACCGCCACCACAGTTATTGTCACCCACTACAACCATCACGATCTCCTACCACCACCATTGCTGTCCACCACCTCTCACCCCCACTACAAATTGATGCTTAAATTCATTCATCTCTTCTCTATATTTGTGATTTAATTTTAGATGTGAATACAAATATGTTTATTGTTTACCATTTTTTTTATTATAATGTGCCTTCAGACACAGGCAATAACTAGTTGTTCAATATGATATGAAGAGAAAAATAGCAAGCAACAGCCCAACAGAGCACATACACCCAAAATGGCTATTAGCAAGCATGATGTTTAACAGTTTAAAAGTGGCTAAAAAGCTGGTAACTATAAATATGTTCACCAACATTTATAAACAACAGCCCTACAGAACCTTGGTTGTTAGAGCTTGGTGGACATAGTGGTTTCACTTGAGATAGTTGTGAATGAAAAGGGATACAAACTAAGTATAGAACCCCCGTATATATAGTTAATGAGAGTTACCATAAGGACAAAAAAGGTGAAAAATGAAAACTTAATAAAACCCTAATAAACTGGGCTGCTGCTATATCTCCAACACCCCCCTCAAGCTAGGCACAAAAATGTCAACTAAGCCAAGCTTGACAACGGAGTCCCGAAGAATAGACAGAGTGACAGGTTTGGTAAAAACATCAGCAACCTGATCACTGGTCCCCACAAACGATGGAGTGACAATACCACTGCTAACCTTCTCCCGAAGAAAGTGATCATACCTACTTTATTCGACGGAATACTTCTGGACAGTGTGTCATTCTTCTGGTATATGTTGATGATATTATTATTACTGGTGATGATGTTTCTGGGATTGCATAGGTCAAGATAGACCTTGGGAAGGCCTTCGATGTGAAGGATCTTAGATTTCTGCGATACTTTCTTGGGATTGAGGTTGCCCGTAGCGGCAGGGGTGTTATTCTTTCTCAAAGAAAATATGTTTTGGATCTTCTTTCAGACACTGGGATGTTAAGGTGCAAACCGGCATCATCACCCATGATTCCAAACCTGAAGCTTACTGCTGAAGGTGAGGAGTTGAAAGATCCGA
>CAUOFW020001036.1:690246-745192 GCA_963454935.2 Ilex paraguariensis | reverse complement strand
ATCCCTGACTAAGGATCCTGAACGGGACCCTACAGCAGCTGCAAGGGCCATCTGGTCAATCGAAGGAGTCAAAGCTGCAACTGGAAGTGATGCAATACGGACTCGACGCTCATGCTGCTCAATCATCCCATACACCTCATAAAGAGAAGGAAGTGTCAACATCGACAAGATCTGAGAACGAGGTCCCTCAAACTCATCACGAAGCCCCATAAGGAACTTGTGAATCCTATCCTCCTGCTCTCGAGTATGCAAGAATGTTGCTCCCTCGGGCTCTATCTTCGGAATAGTAGCAAGATGACGTAGAGTCTTATACTANCATTCTTCTGGTATATGTTGATGATATTATTATTACTGGTGATGATGTTTCTGGGATTGCACAGGTCAAGATAGACCTTGGGAAGGCCTTCGATGTGAAGGATCTTGGATTTCTGCGATACTTTCTTGGGATTGAGGTTGCCCGTAGAAGCAGAGGTATTGTTCTTTCTCAGAGAAAGTATGTTTTGGATCTTCTTTCAGACACTGGGATGTTGGGGTGCAAACCGGCATCATCACCTATGATTCCAAACCTGAAGCTTACTGCTGAAGGTGAGGAGTTGAAAGATCCGATAGTTTATCAAAGATTGATAGGTAAACTTATCTACTTAGCCAATACTAGGCCAGACATTTTNTGGGAATACATCTCTGATAGTGCGCTCCATAGCTTCGGAACAGAGCTATGAAACTGGGGGATCCTGTAAACAGATGGCTCCATCGAGCTAAATAACCATCCAAGAATGACGTAGTTCTTAGAGAACCACGCAGAATATTCAGGGTCGGCATCAGCTGGCTTTGGGTGAGATCCCGTCAGCTAACCAAGNGCTTACTGCTGAAGGTGAGGAGTTGAAAGATCCGACAGTTTATCAAAGATTGGTAGGTAAACTTATCTACTTAGCCAATATTAGGCCAGACATTTCATTCGCAGTCAGCCGAGTTAGTCAGTTCATGCATAGGCCATGTCAGCCTCATCTTGATGCAGTTTATCATATTCTTCGGTACCTCAAGTCTTGTCCTGGACTTGGGTTGTTTTATGCATCAGGATCTCAGACCGGTTCTCTAGCCTGTTATTCAGATTCAGATTATGGGGGAGCATGTGATGGTCGATCTACTACGGGCTTCTGTGCTTTTCGAGGGACTCATCTTATCTCTTAGAAGAGCAAGAAGCAGACAGTTGTCTCCCGCTCGTCAGCAGAGGCAGAGTATCGGGCACTGACACTTGGCACGTGTGAGATTATCTGGCTACGATCGATTCTTGGCGAGTTGGATTTTTCAGTGACATCTCCTTCCACATTATATTGTGATAATCAATCTGCTATTCAGCTCACTTCTGACTCTGTACTATATGAGAGGATGAAACATATAGAGATTGATGTTCACTTTCTTCGGGAGAAGGTTAGTAGTGGTATTGTTACTCCATCGTTTGTGGGGACCAGTGATCAGGTTGCGGATATTTTTACCAAACATGTCACTCTGTCTATTCTTCGGGACTCCGTTGTCAAGCTTGGCTTAGTTGACATTTTTGCGCTTAGCTTGAGGGGGAGTGTTGGAGATATAGCAACAGTAGTCAGACTCTGAGAAGTCAGAGCAGACATAAATATATCTAATCGGGAAGTGATAGTATCCATATCACTCTGCCAAGCTGGAGCAACAGCAGCAAGAGTAACGGTAGTGGNACTGACACTTGGCACGTGTGAGATTATCTGGCTACGATCGATTCTTGGCGAGTTGGATTTTTCAGTGACATCTCCTTCCACATTATATTGTGATAATCAATCTGCTATTCAGCTCACTTCTGACTCTATACTATATGAGAGGATGAAACATATAGAGATTGATGTTCACTTTCTTCGGGAGAATGTTAGTAGTGGTATTGTTACTCCATCGTTTGTGGGGACCAGTGATCAGGTTGCANTTCGCTTCAGTTGGACTGATTGTGTTGTCGGTGCTCGGTGCTTTATGGTGATCGGTGGCTGGTCGATGATGTTGATGTTGTTGGTTTGTGGTATGCTAATCAGTGACAGGTTGGACTANCAGGTTGCGGATATTTTTACCAAACATGTCACTCTGTCTATTCTTCGGGACTCCGTTGTCAAGCTTGGCTTAGTTGACATTTTTGCGCTTAGCTTGAGGGGGAGTGTTGGAGATATAGCAACAGTAGTCAGACTCTGAGAAGTCAGAGCAGACATAAGTATATCTAATCGGGAAGTGATAGTATCCATATCACTCTGCCAAGCTGGAGCAACAGCAGCAAGAGTAGCGGTAGTGGGTGGTGGTACCTCAACAATAGCAACAGTACGACTGCGAGGAGGTAGCTTAAGCTCTGGATGGAGCTTCCAGCAAGTAGCCCTGAGATGTCCTGATCGGCCACAATAATCACAGTGACGGGAATCCCCCTGTCTGCGCTGATCTGAGGCACCCTGACGGCGCTGATCCGAGCGCTGCCCACCCCTGACTAAGGATCCTGAATGAGACCCTATAACAACTGCAAGGGCCATCTGGTCAGCCGAAGGTGTCAAAGCCGCAACTGAAAGTGATGCAATACGGACACGATGCTCATGCTGCTCAATCATCTCATACACCTCATAAAGAGAAGGAAGTGTCAACATCGACAAGATCTGAGAACGAGGTCCCTCAAACTCATCACGAAGCCCCATAAGGAACTTGTGAATCCTATCCTCCTGCTCTCGAGTATGCAAGAATGCTGCTCCCTCGGGCTCTATCTTCGGAATAGCAGCAAGAGGACGTAGAGACTCATACTCAAGCCAGCGCTGGGTCAAATAGCCATAATAATCCTGAACGGTCATATCTCCCTGCCGAGCATATGAGAGCTCCTGAGAAAGCTCATAAACACGAACTCCCCGTCCTGACTGAGAATACATCTCTGATAATGCGCTCCATAGCTTCGGAACAGAGCTATGAAACTGGTGGATCCTGCAAACAGAGGGCTCCATTGAGCCAAATAACCATCCAAGAATGGCACAGTTTTCAGAGAACCACGCAGAATATCCAGGGTCGGCATCAGCTGGCTTTGGGTGAGATCCCGTCAGCCAACCAAGCTTCCCTACACGGCCTAAGAAAAGCTGGAATGAGCGTGACCACTCAGCGAAGTTACGACCATTCAACAATTGTGCCGTAACTTTTTGAGAGATCATGCCCGGTAATGCTGGTAATGCAACTGTGCTAGTAGGCACTGTATACTGGTCAAACATAAAAGTGGAAGTACCCATAGATGTCTCAACGGTAGAGGTGTCAACAGTAGGGTTCTCAAGTCCCTCAGTAGTAGCCATATCAACAACAATACTAGGGCACCCGTGACAGAAAAATAACTCTAAGATAAATAGAGGAATAAAATAAGGGAGAACAATATACCTTCAGTCGAACAGTAGCGACAAATAAAGAAGGTCCAAAAAACTCCTAAATAATTAAGTCACGGTGCCCAGAAATCCAAAATATATAAATAAGTGATCTACTGCATCAAGAGCAAATCAACAACCCCTCATAAAAAATCCTAGATATAACAGTGGGTTGGGTTTATTGGTTGGCAGTGGGCTGGGTATGGATTTAATATTTCAGTGGGGTGTATGTTATTTCGGCTAAGTATATGTTGTTTCGGCTGGGCTGTGTTGGGTTGAGAATTGTTTTGGGTTGGTTTGATGTATATTGGTTGTCGGTGGAGTTTGATGTAGGATGGGCAGTCGGTGAACGGTCAGTTGTGCAATGGGTTCAGTTGGACAGTGGGTTTCGCTTCAGTTGGACTGATTGTGTTGTCGGTGCTCGGTGCTTTATGGTGATCGGTGGCTGGTCGGTGATGTTGATGTTGTTGGTTTGTGGTATGCTAATCAGTGACAGGTTGGACTGCTGAAGGTGATTGTGGCTGGTCGGTGATACTATTCAGCTCGTTTATGGTGTTGATGTCTTGGGTGGTTTCTCTGCTTGCTGGGGAGATGTGGCTGCTGAGTATGCTGGAGGTTAGGGTTAGGGTTAGTGTTTTAAGTTTGGCTCTGATACCAACTTGAGATAGTTGTGAATGAAAAGGGATACAAACTAAGTGTATAGCCCCGTATATATAGTCAATGAGAGTTACCATAAGGACANATCACGAAGCCCCATAAGGAACTTGTGAATCCTATCCTCCTACTCTCGAGTATGCAAAAATGTTGCTCCCTCGGGCTCTATCTTCGGAATAGTAGCAAGAGGACGTAGAGTCTTATACTCAAGCCAGCACTGGGTCAAATAGCCATAATAATCCTGAACGGTCATATCTCTCTGCCGAGCATATGAGAGCTCCTGAGAAAGCTCATAAACACGAACTCCCCGTCCTGACTGGGAATACATCTCTGATAGTGCGCTCCATAGCTTCGAAACAGAGCTATGAAACTGGGGGATCCTGTAAACAGATGGCTCCATCGAGCTAAATAACCATCCAAGAATGACGTAGTTCNGATTTACTCTATCAAACACTAATTCCTGCATATCGCAGTGTCTATTGTCTTTGGAACATACAAAAAGAAAGATAAAAGATTATAGAACAATTAAGAGACTACATAATCTTACTCCTGGTGTATGTTGCCATTCGCCTAACATGAGGGATTGACATATTTACATTGAAGTGATTGTGGTACGTAACAATAAAAAATCTTTGTTGTTTATTTACATTGTTGTTTTTGATGATTTTGCAACTTATGGAATTATAATTCTTATATTAGTGTACTAGTCATTACCCGTACTTGAAGACATTATATAACACACAAAAAAATTGTAAGTAATTGCCCAACTTGAAAAAGAAAATGAACCAAAAACATTTATACCAATTCTTTTAAAATGACCAGATATATACTGTCGAACATATTCTCCATATATAGAACTATTACAAAAATATATAAAAAAACTCTCCAAAACGACATCACATATACAAATACTTTAGAAAAAAATACTAACAAAACCTAATAAAATTTATAATGTTTAAGTAATAAATAAAATTTTGCTCATTTAAAAGACGTATGAATTTATCACTATTGTCACCAATTAACCCAACAGCACAACATTATTATAAACTCAATCACTAAATTTGCAATCCACGCCGTGTAATCAAATACCTCAAGCAAAAACAAACGAATACTAACAAATCATGCTACTAATAAATAAAATTCATCACTAATAAAAAAAAATGCAACCATCTATATAATAAAACTAAGTTCATAAATACTGTAAAAATAATATATAAATTTGCTATTTGAAATTCCACTGGCTTCCAAAATAATGTATACAACCTGTAAAAGAAAATTATATTTAAATGTTTTCTCATTCTCTAAAACATACGATTTTTTTTAATTCATCCACATTCAAATAATAAAAAGAGATATGTGTTTAAGAGATAGGAAAGAGATAGTCATATGAGAGATGAGAGTTAGAGTTAAATCCAATTTAAAAGAGATATGAGAGAGAGAGAGAGTTATATGAGAGATATGTAGGGTGTGTGTTTAAAAGAGATATGCGAGAGAGAAAAAGATGAGTCCNTAATCAGTGACAGGTTGGACTGCTGAAGGTGATTGTGGCTGGTCGGTGATACTATTCAGCTCGTTTATGGTGTTGATGTCTTGGGTGGTTTCTCTGCTTGCTGGGGAGATGTGGCTGCTGAGTATGCTGGAGGTTAGGGTTAGGGTTAGTGTTTTAAGTTTGGCTCTGATACCAACTTGAGATAGTTGTGAATGAAAAGGGATACAAACTAAGTGTATAGCCCCGTATATATAGTCAATGAGAGTTACCATAAGGACAAAAAAGGTAAAAAAAGAAAACTTAATAAAACCCTAATAAACTAGGCTGCTGCTATATCTCCAACAGTTTTCAAGCCTTCGTCAACTCGAATTGCACTTCCTAAAGGACATAGATGGTGTTGGTAATTTCTAACTGTCTTTGAAGTTGTTGGAATTTCCAAATTCTTCATTATGCTTTAATCATTCTGCCATAGTCTTGAACTTTCTCGATTCCACCGGCCGCCCGATGATGTTGACAACGTCTTTAAGGATTGAAAAAATTCTAAGCGATTTTTTTTTTTTTGCAACTATATCGGGTTCGTTGCCGAACTAGGATTTACTCTATCAAACACTAATTCCTGCATATCGCAGTGTCTATTGTCTTTGGAACATACAAAAAGAAAGATAAAAGATTATAGAACAATTAAGATACTACGTAATCTTACTCCTGGTGTATGTTGCCATTCGCCTAACATGAGGGATTGACATATTTACATTGAAGTGATTGTGGTATGTAACAATAAAAAATCTTTGTTGTTTATTTACATTGTTGTTTTTGATGATTTTGCAAATTATGGAATTATAATTCTTATATTAGTGTACTAGTCATTACCCGTACTTGAAGACACTATATAACACACAAAAAAATTGTAAGTAATTGCCCGACTTGAAAAAGAAAATGAACCAAAAACATTTATATCAATTCTTTTAAAATGACCAGATATATACTGTCGAACATATTCTCCATATATAGAACTATTACAAAAATATATAAAAAACTCTCCAAAACGACATCACATATACAAATACTTTAGAAAAAAATACTAACAAAACCTAATAAAATTTATAATGTTTAAGTAATAAATAAAATTTTGCTCATTTAAAAGACGTATGAATTTATCACTATGGTCACCAATTAACCCAACAACACAACATTATTATAAACTCAATCACTAAATTTGCAATCCACGCCGTGTAATCAAATACCTCAAGCAAAAACAAACGAATACTAACAAATCATGCTACTAATAAATAAAATTCATCACTAATAAAAAAAAATGCAACCATCTATATAATAAAACTAAGTTCATAAATACTGTAAAAATAATATATAAATTTGCTATTTGAAATTCCACCGGCTTCCAAAATAATGTATACAACCTGTAAAAGAAAATTATATTTAAATGTTTTCTCATTCTCTAAAACATACGATTTTTTTTAATTCATCCACATTCAAATAATAAAAAGAGATATGTGTTTAAGAGATAGGAAAGAGGGATAGTTGTATGAGAGATGAGAGTTAGAGTTAAATCCAATTTAAAAGAGATATGAGAGAGAGAGAGAGAGAGAGAGAGAGAGAGAGAGAGAGAGAGAGAGTTATATGAGAGATATGTAGGGTGTGTGTTTAAAAGAGATATGCGAGAGAGAAAAAGATGAGTCTGTGTGTGTTTAAAACGTCTAGGAGATAGGAGAGAGAGAGTTATATGAGAGATGAGATTGTTAGAGTTAAGTTCAATTAGGATCGTCGGATTATTAATCGTCAAAAAATCTGAGTTGCGAAAAGTTAAAGATTAAGAATTCTAGCTACTTTATTATATAGATATAATAAGTTCCATAACCATCTCATAGAACTTCTACACAAAGTGAATTCTAGCACCTACATATACATGAAGGATATGAATTCAAAGTACAAGAAATAAAAACAAGATATAGAGGTCCATTTATTTTATAGGCAAAGAAAAAAAAAACCTCTGTCGGCGGACGGGCTACAACAAAAAGAAAGGGAAAAAAGGGAGAATAGTATATCAATAGGTCAAAGAAATCCGAAGAAATTCACATTCTATTCCATCGATCGACCCCTGAGAAACCGCCAAGGTCCTGTCCCGGTTCCCATCCTGCAAATATAGATGCAATAGGTGTTAATACAAGCACGAACTTTCCCATTTTGATCAAAGTTAGAGCACTATGAAAAAAACTTTAAGACTAGGAAATCTGATAAAATTGATGTTGTTATTGATGTTGTTATTGTTGTATAATGTATACTATGGTATGAACAAAGAAAACTACCTGCCAATACCAGCAAATGCGCGAAGAACCATATAAATGGTTAAAGCAATCCATATTCCAACAAAACCATTGGCTTTAGAGAGAACAAACAAGGATCCAATGCTCACTGCTCCCACCAGAACCTGAAGAAACAAGAACATAATGTTCAATTTACTTACAGGAGGTTATAGAGGTAAAAGTTGAAAAATTGTTTGTGCTGATGTTGTGTTTGTAGCGTAGGCAAGAGTATGTAAAATTTACCATGGAGTATGCAGTATATGCAAAGTCAGATGCTCCAAAGTTAACACCATCAAAAACGAAGGCCAAGGAATTGATCGGTTGTGTAGCTGCAACAAACTGAGGATTCAAGAAAAGATTAACAAAGAAAAATTGTAAGGGGAAACAAATCAATGTTTTCTGATAGAGGGTATACCGGAATGCCCATATGTATTAGGTGTATAACAGCTTTATCCTTCGAAAAAATTCCTGATCCAAATTGTAAACCAAGTCCAACAACGCCCGCGAGTCCCAGGCCTAGCACAAAACTCATCTGCAAGATCAAAAGGAAAGGAAAAAGGTTGGGATTATTGAATGATACACAGACACATCAACACGTGTTAACAAAACTATGTTCTGAAGATTATGATAAGGGACATGAAAAATTAGCTAATTCCGTGAGGAATTCCCAGTACTTGTGATCTGAAAGCATCAGTGTCACTATATTGTAAGGGCAGTGGTCGTGTGAAAATTTCTAGTAATCGCTAATGAGAAGAATTTACGCTCCTACATTTAGAAAAACATACCTGTAATACGCGGGATGCAGCAGCTGTTGCTTTAGCATAGTCCTTCTCAGCAAATGCACAAGCAAGGATTGCCTGGAAGAGTGGGAGGCAAACACATTAATGATTGATCAATCTTGCGATTGATTATGCGTTCAACAATTAGTTATAAAAAAATATCACTGTGGGAGAGAGAGAGAGAGAGAGAGAGAGAGAGATGTCCTTTACCTGTCCAGCAACAGCCAGGCCATCAGCAAGAAGCGATGAAGTCATCCAGACCTGTAAGCAAACTTGAAATGCAGCCATAGGTGTTGAGCCCAGCCTTGCAGCCATTGATGCAGCCAATGTAACACAGAATGTCACAGCTATTACCCTTGCTAGTAACAGGAAACCTATGTCCAACCACAAAAACAGAGTTTCAGTAGGACAAAATGGGGAGTGACTTGACACATGTAATCAGAAGTAAAGCAAAGAGGAGTTGTTGCACTTGTAAAAAACGTTCAAAAAAAAAAAAAAATTCTTAAGAGGTTCCCAAAAGATCGAAACTCCTGCATTAGACCTGTTACCATTTTTGAGAAATCGACTGAACTGCAAATCTTTAACACTCGGAGGCAATAGGTCAACTTTCTTCATCAATTTGATCAAAAGGATCAAAGAAATCAAGTACCTGGGAAGAACAATACTCATTAGTTAAAAACCACAGTAAAAAAACAGATGTATCAAAAGCATTATAAGAGAACCCTGATGAATGGAAAGTTTTAAAAGCGAAAACTTACTGAGAGAGAACATGGGCAATAGCTGCACCACTGACTCCCATACGCAATGGAAATATAAAGATAGCGTCCAAAATTATATTCATCAGGTCTCCCACAACTGTATTAAATCACAAAGATGAGGCTGAAGTAAGTCAAACCATCCAGAAATTTGTAGTGCATAAGATATTAAGATGTTCGATTAACATATGGGACTAGCCTATCGTATAGAAGAGAGAGTCTATCCTTAATTGATTGAGTATGAAACTCTTATAATTAGCAAGCGCCAATTCACTTAAAAATTCATTGGTATGTAGTTATTATAACAGTTAATTGATATTTGGGAATGAATGAAACTAAGAGAAAAGTAATGAAGAAGAAAAATCTCTTTACCAGTGGCAAGCAGAGGAGTTTTGGTATCCTTAAAACCTCGAAAGACCCCTTGCATGGCCAAAGAGAGAAGAACTGCAGGAGCGCCTAGTGATCGTAGTGTCAAATACTTTTGCGCTGGACTTAGCATAGGGGATCCCTATTCAAATTACATGAAAAAAAGTTGAATTAGTTTCGTGATTATAGAGTGACAAGTAGTCGATAACTGTAATTCACGATGAAGAAACTCACAGATTTGACACCCATGAAGCTTAGAATTGGTTTTGCAAGAAATATGAGGAACATGGTTTGGAGGATGCCAAGCACACCACCAATAACAAGGGCGGTTGATGCAGAAGGGATATTTCGCTTCACTTTCTTGAGTTTCATCTTCTTTGGATTGTTGCTTGTAACAGTTGGGGACTTGTATTCAGTTGTTTTGACATCTGATAAAAGAAACCACAAGGCAAGTAATGCATGTTAAAGTCGTGTAATTCGGTTGCTAATTGTCCAAAAGGCTTAATGCTTAACAAGTTAAACAAGGTTCTAACATATCTTTTCCTTTTACATCAACAAAAANGAGAGAGAGAGAGAGAGAGGGCATACTATCATCTGTCATCGACTCTTTGGTTTCATTGTTCTTTTGCAAGTTCTCTGTATTAGCATCTTCTGGCATCAATTCCTTGCATTCGTTGTCCTTGGATGAACCCTTTTCCAAGTCTTCATCTTTTGGCACTTTACTGTTTAATCTTTCAACAGTATCTTCCTCGGCAACAAAAGAAGTTGTAATACTAACAAGTGGGAATATAGTAATCTTTGAGGCTTGATTGAAAATGGCAATCGAAACACCCACGGCTGCAATCTCCACCGGACCTATACATGAGCACAAAAAGGGCTCAAACACCAAAACATACTTAACAAGCTATTCTTCAAAGATCTTATCACAAGATCTTTGAGATCAAGCATGACAAGGAATGAGAAAACTTAATTGTCAAGGTAATTGGTGGGATTACTGATTCACGTTATATTCAAGGGATTTCTGAAGCAGAAGTNCTATTCTTCAAAGATCTTATCACAAGATCTTTGAGATCAAGCATGACAAGGAATGAGGAAGCTTAATTGTCAAGGTAATTGGTGGGATTACTGATTCACGTTATATTCAAGGGATTTCTGAAGCAGAAGTCAGTAAAAATGGACAAGTATAGGATATACAAGCAGACCTAAACGGCCAATGAACGCAGTGTCAATCAGAGAAGCAATTGGATCAGCAGCTAATGCCATGGCTGCAGGTAATGCAATGTGTAGTATCTCCATCCCGAGCGCATCCTTCTTGAAAACAAGCCTAAGAAACAGTTCCAGAAACCAACATTCGATTCAACACATCGAACACAAATTTCTCTTTCGGGTTGTACTTCTAGAGACAAATTTATGTAAGATTAAACAAGAAGGATTCTATGAATGATACACAATAAATCATGACCATTAAAAGCATTGCAAGCTTGGATATATCAACTCTGTGTCCAGCAATGAATTGTAACATCTATATTCTTTTCTATCCAAAGTTACAGAGATAATTCAGACAAATTGCCAATGCTATTATCGAAAAACTGTACCTGGCATCGTTGAACATGGCAAAGAGTGGTATTCTCCACTTTCTCTCAGGGGGAGGCAGCACACCATCCTCAGCCATGATTAACAAAAGCCTTAAGGTTTTGAAAACTAACACTAGGGGTGCTGTGCTTTCAATGCAGCTACTTCAACCACAATTCTGTCGCAGCCTGAAATATTCAATTTTCCAGAGTTTGAGATTAACACACTGCAGAATTCAAGATAAATCTGAGATGCAGATTGCTCGTTTGTTAACACAATTTATTAGGTCTTGAACAAAAGAAAATCAATGCATAACCTTTTCACTTAACAAAAAAGAACTACATGGTGATGAAAGCAGGAAAAACAGAAAGAAAAAAAAAATTCTAGTGGAATAAAAAACAATGCAACGAAAACGCCACGCTATTACTAGCAAACAATGCAAAACTTAGAAGTTCACATTGAAAAGAGTTTGAAGCTGACCTTTGTTTTGTCAGCTGTGACTAAATGGGGATATCAGTACAGTGACTACTACAACGGAAAATCAAGTGCACTTAACAACAAAATCAATGGAAATTTATAGCCTACTGCTAAGAGAGTTGTGGTATGAACCTCCCTCAGTTCTTGGAGACAGTGAATCATCCACATTGATCTGTGTTAATTTAATGGCAGAACATTAATATTTGCCAAATTTATGTGAAAAGCCAAATCGAATCAGGTTCATATTGGTCACTAAAAAAAAAAAAAGAAATCGAAAGGCAAATCATTCGAATATCACGATTTTATTGAAGGATAATAAAAAAATTAGTCCGTTTTTCATTCTCCATCACATTTTTTCTTCAAAGTTTGGATGGTAAATGACAGTGTAATATTTACATCTAATGTTTTATAATGTTGCTATTTCTAGAAAACAAAAACACGTTCCAAAATTCATCAATTTATCAATGTCCATTCGTCGAATTGATATGTCACCATTCCATTTTGTCAATAATGCATTCTATTCAAAACGGGTTTTTCCAAAAATAGGGATGAAACTGCTTACTATTTTCACCTGGATGTTCACAAATTACAACCATGGCAAGCACAAAGCAGAATAAAACACTGTTACTCCTTATTTTAAGGGCGTGATTAACGATAAATTTGTCTGAATCAGTAACAATTAACATGGTAATTGGTAACATTATACAAGGAATCACATGAACCTCCCTGAGTCTTACATTCCCCTGATAAGCACAGAGCTATGCACAAAAACCAAAATTGCATACCTCCCTCCTTATCTGTCAAACAAATCAACTAGGAGAGAGAAAAAGAGACTTTAAGGAGAGAGAAAGAGAGAACTGCTGTCCTTTTGCGCAAAACTATTTTCTTCCTGTAAAGATTCTTCCAATATCTTCCCCAGATACAACCCAAATAGTCCTCACTTCTAAACTCTCCGCCCCCACCATGACTCCACGAAGCTACAAAATTCATAAAACCCAGAAAAATTTGTCTAGCGTATAAGATTTCCGTCATTGTATAGTCGAGAAGTTTAGATATCAACGTGGTTTTAAGTGGGCATGCAACTGTTTTTTTTTTTTTAGTTCAATACTCAGGGATATCCAAATACTCCTCACTTTTAAACTCCCTACCCTTTTTTTTTTTTGATCAAATAAACTCTCTACCCTCACTGTAATTCCATGAAGCTGTAAAATTCATAAAATCGAGAAAAAAATTGCTTAATGTACGAGATTTTCGTCGTTCAACGTGGTTTTAATTACATGGGCATGCAACTATTTTTTTTTAATTCAACGGTCAGGAGGGTTAACTGGGGCGCACCTCGATTAGTCTCTATCCTGATTTGGTCAAAGGCAGGTCATTCATGTTCTCTCATGGTCTGATCTCAAGGAGGTTGCCAATATTCGAACTCAGAATGTCTGAGTTTACAGTTCGTCTNAAAAAAAAAATTCTAGTGGAATAAAAAACAATGCAACGAAAACGCCACGCTATTACTAGCAAACAATGCAAAACTTAGAAGTTCACATTGAAAAGAGTTTGAAGCTGACCTTTGTTTTGTCAGCTGTGACTAAATGGGGATATCAGTACAGTGACTACTACAACGGAAAATCAAGTGCACTTAACAACAAAATCAATGGAAATTTATAGCCTACTGCTAAGAGAGTTGTGGTATGAACCTCCCTCAGTTCTTGGAGACAGTGAATCATCCACATTGATCTGTGTTAATTTAATGGCAGAACATTAATATTTGCCAAATNTAAATAAAGAGAGAGAGTAACTCAAGCTAGGTAAAGATGTAGAGTGTTTCGGTCAACATAACCTATGTTCACTATGAAGGGTTAGGATGACCTGAGTATTTTATTACTTCGAGGAGTGTAGAGAGATACAAGTAATGAGAGAGAGATGAGAGTGATAACAGATATGCTCGATGCCCCTAAGTATTGACGGGACTTACAATTTATAGTGGCTTTCAACAGACTGNTGAAAAGCCAAATCGAATCAGGTTCATATTGGTCACTAAAAAAAAAAAAAGAAATCGAAAGGCAAATCATTCGAATATCACGATTTTATTGAAGGATAATAAAAAAATTAGTCCCTTTTTCATTCTCCATCACATTTTTTCTTCAAAGTTTGGATGGTAAATGACAGTGTAATATTTACATCTANCCTTAAGATCAGATCAAATAATGACGTGGTGGTTGATTTCTTCCAAGACGGTATAGATGGGACTCTTGGATGACTCTACTTATTTCTTTGGTGATGTAGCTTCTCGAAACCTGATGAGCTTAATTAGTGTGGACCTCCCTTAGACTGAATCCATTGAATCTCTTCAAGTTTGACTCNTAATGTTTTATAATGTTGCTATTTCTAGAAAACAAAAACACGTTCCAAAATTCATCAGTTTATCAATGTCCAGTCGTCGAATTGATGTGTCACCATTCCATTTTATCAATAATGCATTCTATTCAAAACGGGTTTTTTCCAAAAATAGGGATGAAACTGTTTACTATTTTCGACTATATTTGGACAAATTCAGACAATAAGTTAATAACCCTAACAAAAANTAATGTTTTATAATGTTGCTATTTCTAGAAAACAAAAACACGTTCCAAAATTCATCAATTTATCAATGTCCATTCGTCGAATTGATATGTCACCATTCCATTTTGTCAATAATGCATTCTATTCAAAACGGGTTTTTCCAAAAATAGGGATGAAACTGCTTACTATTTTCACCTGGATGTTCACAAATTACAACCATGGCAAGCACAAAGCAGAATAAAACACTGTTACTCCTTATTTTAAGGGCGTGATTAACGATAAATTTGTCTGAATCAGTAACAATTAACATGGTAATTGGTAACATTATACAAGGAATCACATGAACCTCCCTGAGTCCTACATTCCCCTGATAAGCACAGAGCTATGCACAAAAACCAAAATTGCATACCTCCCTCCTTATCTGTCAAACAAATCAACTAGGAGAGAGAAAAAGAGACTTTAAGGAGAGAGAAAGAGAGAACTGCTGTCCTTTTGCGCAAAACTATTTTCTTCCTGTAAAGATTCTTCCAATATCTTCCCCAGATACAACCCAAATAGTCCTCACTTCTAAACTCTCCGCCCCCACCATGACTCCACGAAGCTACAAAATTCATAAAACCCAGAAAAATTTGACTAGCGTATAAGATTTCCGTCATTGTATAGTCGAGAAGTTTAGATATCAACGTGGTTTTAAGTGGGCATGCAACTATTTTTTTTTTTTTAGTACTCAGGGATGTCCAAATACTCCTCACTTTTAAACTCCCTACCCTTTTTTTTTTTGATCAAATAAACTCTCTACCCTCACTGTAATTCCATGAAGCTGTAAAATTCATAAAACCGAGAAAAAATTGATTAATGTACGAGATTTTCGTCATTGTTCAACGTGGTTTTAATTACATGGGCATGCAACTATTCTTTTTTTAAATTCAACGGTCAGGAGGGTTAATTGGGGCGCACCTCGATTAGTCTCTATCCTGATTTGGTCAAAGGCAGGTCATTCATGTTCTCTCATGGTCTGATCTCAAGGTGGTTGCCAATATTCGAACTCAAAATGTCTGAGTTTACAGCTCGTTTCTGTTACCACTTGAGCTATTATTGGGATTGACATGCAACTGTTTTTGATGATGCACAAATTACTTTTATGCACCACCAATCAAGTGATCAGTAATTAATACAGTAATTAAATAAAGAGAGAGAGTAACTCAAGCTAGGTAAAGATGTAGAGTGTTTCGGTCAACGTAACCTATGTTCACTATGAAGGGTTAGGATGACCTGAGTATTTTATTACTTTGAGGAGTGTAGAGAGATACAAGTAATGAGAGAGAGATGAGAGTGATAACAGATGTGCTCGATGCCCCTAAGTATTGACGGGACTTACAATTTATAGTGGTTTTCAACAGACTAAGGTGCCTTTTCAATCTGGTGGAAATGACACTATCTTCTCAACGGATGAGGTAGTTCAAAACTCTCCTTAAGATCAGATCAAATAATGACGTGGTGGTTGATTTCTTCCAAGACGGTATAGACGGGACTCTTGAATGACTCTACTTATTTCTTTGGTGATGTAGCTTCTCGAAACCTGATAAACTTAATTAGTGTGGACCTCCCTTAGATTGAACCTATTGAATCTCTTCAAGTTTGACTTNATGAGGTGGTGGATGACCCTTACTCGAAATATTAGAATTTTAATTCAATCACTAATTCGTTTCAATCTCCTAAAAAAACAAAAATATTTCGACTTTTTCAAAACAAATTTTTTTTCCTTTATTTTGACCTCTTAAATGTGTTAATATTACTTTTGGGAAGTTGGATTCTCAATTTTTTTCAATTCTTTGTCGAAGTTGTTAATTACAGTTATAATTCGATAGATTAAGATCTAATGACACAAATTATTATTAATGACACAAAGGATGAGGTAATGGATGACCCTTACTCCAAGGTGGTTAGGAGGAGGCTCTTGGATGATCCTTACTTCAAGGTAGTTAGGAGGAGGCTCTCGGAGACCTTGCTTACTCCCCTGGCAAATTTGATCGGGTGTGGACTCCTTTGGGCTGGATATTGGATATTTACAAATTTGGACTCTTAATGAAGACTAGGCTCATAGCATGAGTTGAGTCGTTGGGCATGGTCCATTAATTAGTATTTAAATNAAAACATAACAATAGTAATGAGTAAATATATGTTTTTTATACAATAATTATGTTATTGCTTAATAAACATCAACAAATAATTTATATTTTATTTTTATAATACCAATTATACATGTTGTATCAATTTCATGTTAACATACAAAAAAGAAGGTAGAGACAATTTGACATGATTAAATAAAAATGTTGATTGTGTTAATTTTGAATTTGATGAATTGAACCTGAAAATGACTCATTTATTAGCGATGATGTATAAATTGAGTTTGCACATCATTTGTCAAATGATCAGTAATAAATGCAGTAGTTAAGTAGAGAGATGTACAGATAAGACAATGATTTATAGTGGTTCGGTCAATCACGACCTACGTCCACTCTGAATGACTAGGATCGTCGGGATATTTTATTACTTCAAGCGTGTAAGGAGAGCCGAAAGTTACAAGCTAAGAGAGATAGGAGATGTGTGCTCGACTGAATGTGATTCGCCCCCCAAGTGTTGATGGGGTTTACAATTTATAGTCGTCTCTTAAAAGATTGTGTCTACTTAATAGTAATTAAATAGCTAATCTAGTGAAACTGGCGACCTCTTCTCAACAGATGAGGTAGTTACGGTGTTCTCCATAAAATTCAGTCAAAGAATGAGGTGGTGGATGACCCTTACTCGAAATATTAGAATTTTAATTCAATCACTAATTCGTTTCAATCTCCTAAAAAAACAAAAATATTTCGACTTTTTCAAAACAAATTTTTTTTCCTTTATTTTGACCTCTTAAATGTGTTAATATTACTTTTGGGAAGTTGGATTCTCAATTTTTTTCAATTCTTTGTCGAAGTTGTTAATTACAGTTATAATTCGATAGATTAAGATCTAATGACACAAATTATTATTAATGACACAAAGGATGAGGTGATGGATGACCCTTACTCCAAGGTGGTTAGGAGGAGGCTCTTGGATGATCCTTACTTCAAGGTAGTTAGGAGGAGGCTCTTGGAGACCTTGCTTACTCCCCTGGCAAATTTGATCGGGTGTGGACTCCTTTGGGCTGGATATTGGATATTTACAAATTTGGACTCTTAATGAAGACTAGGCTCATAGCATGAGTTGAGTCGTTGGGCATGGTCCATTAATTAGTATTTAAATATATGAGAGGATGATAAGTAAAAAATAATGTATAATAAGAGTAATTATGAAAAATCGCATTTTTTGTTATATTTGTTAAGGGAGAAAAATTGACAAAGAGTGTCAGGGTAATTTCAAAACATTGAGGGGGTGTCTCTATAATTAGACCAATCTACAAAATGTAAGTGTAATTTACCCTTATTTTTAACACACCAACCCATCTAATAGGTTAATTTGATAGCTATCGAGCACAATTATTTTGTTAAAGTTGATGTATTTGTATCGAATATAATACTTGTCGAATATTCGAGAATATGTATCGAATACACACCCAACGTATCTAATAATAAACACACAATCNATTTGTATCGAATATAATACTTGTCGAATATTCGAGAATATGTATCGAATACACACCAAACGTATCTAATAATAAACACACAATCTCAACATATATTATATGTAGAACATTGAAACTAAATAAAAACGAAAAAAAAAAAAATAGCAAAAGGGGATCTTTAAGAATTTCTCTCATTGTTACTTTTAAATGCACCAACTCATCTACCAGGTTAAGCTGATAGAGATAGTCATATATAAGTATTTGATGATAGTATTAAGATACCTGAAATTTTTTTAGTATTGTACCAAAAGTTATTACTTTTAACTAAAACTATTCAAAAGAAAGTTATTACTTTTAACTAAAACTATTCAAGAGAGTGTGACATACGAATTTGTATACCCTAACACTAATTTTATACTCGATTATTTCTATACTAGAGCCGATGACTTATAATCAAAGAAACACTATAAGACTGATGGCTCGTACGGATAATGATAAATTATTGGTATTGAAGGCATGTAAACACAACTCTAAAAAAGAGCAAGGCGCAAGGATTCTTGACAAATTGATAATGTGGTGACTCATAAGGAGTGATAAAAACTTGATTTTTGAAACAACAGACTCTTGTAAAAAGTAATTTGAAGTCGTGCTTGTAGAAAAGCGTGGATCAAAATCATGAGAGAGTAAAGCTCGATGTGATTCACACATGAGAGAGAAAGAGAGCTTAACGAGTATTACCCATGTGAGTCCCACATCGGATAGAGAAAGAAATAAAAATATCCTACTACATTATGAATTGACTTACCACCTTTATGCTTAACCTTTTGAGTGAACATATATTTCATATCTCCCAACAATTATTTAGTGAAGCTAAATGCGCGAAGATGGTACAACTTTCAGTGCATTACTTATGGGACTGATTGGACAAGTGAGACAAATGCACCTAGAAATCACAAATAGTTTTTAATTCAATGTACTCTCATGGTACGTACATTTTTTGTTATTGCTTTCCTCAGGGCCAGAACTAGATTCTATTGTTAAAATTGTGCATGAATGTTAACAAGAAGCTTTTGGTTCTTGAAATTGGCCAAAAGGTTCCAAGGTAAAACCCCTTGCTTTTATGCCATGTTCAATCATCACCCCCCATCTAAAGGTTTAAGCCCATAGAAAAGGATACAACGTACGTATTTGTTTAATATTTTTTCACGTGTGACTTCTCTTGAGTGATCATAACATGTGCATTACGGGAGAGGGAGGTGTTGTCAGAGGGATTTAAACTTGAGACGTTTTAGGCATAAATACCATATTGATCGAGTCNCGTGTGACTTCTCTTGAGTGATCATAACATGTGCATTACGGGAGAGGGAGGTGTTGTTAGAGGGATTTAAACTTAAGACGTTTTAGGCATAAATATCATATTGATCGAGTTACTAACTAATCTAAACACTTAAAATGTTTGAGAATTAGAGTAATAACATAAAAGGATATGGTTATAGTACTACTTGAGTCGATATCGTACCGAATTTAATAACAATCGTTGATTTTAATTTGGATGATTTTTAACTATTGATTAAAACATAATAAAATAATAAAGTTTTCACATACATGTCACATTTTTATTGAATGAAAAGTAGAAATATGTGTGCGAAAAATGCCTTTTTGGTATCGTAAACGTAACATAAACATATATACCTCGAAAATAATATAATCTTTGAAGATAGCATTACAATACCCAAAAAAAATCAGTACCGTACCAAAAATTACCACTTTTAAATGTCAAATTACACATTTTAAAGGTACAATACAATTATAACTAGTTGAGGTAATTCTTGAATTATTTGAATAAGTTTAAACTTTTTCGTTGTGAATTGTAAATTAATCTTTAAAAATAATAACTTGACTTTTAAAAATTATAATTTGAACCATGGATTTTAAAATCGATTAGTACTTTAAGTTATTATTTGAGCTTAAACCATTGTATAAGATACTTCCCTTTTCTCCATCTTCGATAATACAGGCAAGGGATCGTGCAATTTCCAACGCATTACTTCAGTGGCTTTTTTTTTTTTTTTGATCAAACAGTGGCTGTTTGTTCAAGTGAGACAAATACATCTAGAAATCACAAACAGTTTTGGTTCAATGTACTCGGGGTAAATTTTCTGTTTCTGCTGTTCTACTACAAGGTCGGATCAAGCTTCTATTGGTGCCTTGAAATTTATTGATCACCGATATTAATGGATTCAGATATCTTCTAATACATTTTTTTTTCAATTCTTTTATTGTCAGATTATCCAACATTTAATGAGTAAGAGATCTATTTTTTTTTTAGTTCAACGGTCCGGAGTGTTCACGCTAATTTATGTGTACTTCGAGTAAATATTTAATACAGTTGTGACATCACGTCATCACTGTCACATGGTGTTACCATCCAATTAAAAAACTAGAAATATGGAAAGTGAATCCCATTATTTTCATAACTACTTGTAGCCACCACATCCAATCAATAACACATAGGATTAGTGAGATCCGTATTTCTTATTTGTTGTCTTCTAATTAGATGGTGACACCATGTGACAGTGATAACATGATATTATTGTTGTAACGAATATATTCTCGTGTACCTCAATTAATTCCTTATTCAGTCCAGTTAAAGACAGACCAAGTGAGAGACCCACTTGTAAATAATAAGTTTGACTTAAATATATGATATGTGATCTGTCAAGAAAGAAATTGAAAAGAAATGTATTGGAGGGAATTTTCAATATTAACTTACGTTTGTAAATGAATATTGACAAGAAGCTTTGGGTGTTTGAACTTGGCCTGGATTCCTTATGTGCCTGAGCTTGTGTTTTTCACTATCGTTTGTTACTTCAAAGCAATGATCACAAAATACATGATAAACACTTTGTTAGAGTATGTGTGGCTCATATTTGCTGTGTGTATAATGACAAGGAGACATATGCTGGAGCGGGATTTATATAAAGGGGATGCTGATTAATTGGGGGTGCGGGGGCAACGCTCCCGCGGTACGGTACAGAGGTATTTTTGTAAATACGTCCGTATTAGGGTTATATAAATACTTAAGATGTAACCCTACTTTGAATAATGAAAAAGAACGACCGCTCGCTCTAGTGGATGTAGGCACATTGCCGAACCACGTAAATCTCTGTGTGTTATTTTCTCCTGCTTTCTTAATTGTTTGATTCCTTTCTACTCACCATAATTGTTGCACGATCACAACACACTTTCTGTTGAGAACTAGATTCTATGTGTTTTTTTTTTTAATTATTATTTGATTCTATGTTCTTAATTTGGTCATGGGTGGTGACAAATTCCTTTTATGTTCTTAATTTGATCATTAAAGCCGACAAATTCCTGGGCGTAATAACCAATTTTAATGAAAATGAAGTACAATTCAATGGATTTGATTTGGAAGAGGTTGGATTGTTTTAGGAGTTGGATTTTCCCTAATTGTTATGCTTGGGCAAGGACAAGAAAATGATCGACGAAGATAACATGCCTTTTGGACCAAACACATTGCCAATTTTTTAAGTAAAAAGATATATGTGCTTATTGGGAAGAAAGATGGATTGCGGTCTCTAGAGCAAGAACAGTCAGGTTGCTCGCGTGGTAGATCTCTCTCTGTGTCAGTCAAAGTAGAAAGTCACCTATTTATCACTTAATACTAAAAAAGATGGTCAATAAGAATTTTATAAAATTTTTGTAATGGACAAATATATCTTCAATACATTTTATATTATTAACTTTTCAATACCTATTATCCACAACTACCACCATTGTGTCGTACCACAACTATTATCGCCATCACTATCACTATTGTGTTGCCACAATCATCATTGCACCATCACAACCACCGCCACTATTGTGCCACCACCATCATCGCCATTACAGAATATTCAGATTTTGACTCTTTATATTTGTCAAACAGTTTAATTCAATTTAATACTTAAATCTCAGTGGATATCAAACAATTTGTGAATTAAAAGATTCAATACTCATCACTTAAAATTCAACAATCAGTTTTCAGTTTTATAAAACATCACCTTAGTGACTAAAACCTCGATCTATGTTTTTTCAATGACTCCCATTAAAAACCTTTCTATATTTATGATAATATTAAGGATTCAAAACATAGGACATAGGGATAAAATTCTAAGTAATTTTGAAAATATGGGAAGCAAAGGGATTAAAGTCTTGATCATTTATAGAATANCCGCTCGCTCTAGTGGATGTAGGCACATTGCCGAACCACGTAAATCTCTGTGTGTTATTTTCTCCTGCTTTCTTAATTGTTTGATTCCTTTCTACTCACCATAATTGTTGCACGATCACAACACACTTTCTGTTGAGAACTAGATTCTATGTGTTTTTTTTTTTAATTATTATTTGATTCTATGTTCTTAATTTGGTCATGGGTGGTGACAAATTCCTTTTATGTTCTTAATTTGATCATTAAAGCCGACAAATTCCTGGGCGTAATAACCAATTTTAATGAAAATGAAGTACAATTCAATGGATTTGATTTGGAAGAGGTTGGATTGTTTTAGGAGTTGGATTTTCCCTAATTGTTATGCTTGGGCAAGGACAAGAAAATGATCGACGAAGATAACATGCCTTTTGGACCAAACACATTGCCAATTTTTTAAGTAAAAAGATATATGTGCTTATTGGGAAGAAAGATGGATTGCGGTCTCTAGAGCAAGAACAGTCAGGTTGCTCGCGTGGTAGATCTCTCTCTGTGTCAGTCAAAGTAGAAAGTCACCTATTTATCACTTAATACTAAAAAAGATGGTCAATAAGAATTTTATAAAATTTTTGTAATGGACAAATATATCTTCAATACATTTTATATTATTAACTTTTCAATACCTATTATCCACAACTACCACCATTGTGTCGTACCACAACTATTATCGCCATCACTATCACTATTGTGTTGCCACAATCATCATTGCACCATCACAACCACCGCCACTATTGTGCCACCACCATCATCGCCATTACAGAATATTCAGATTTTGACTCTTTATATTTGTCAAACAGTTTAATTCAATTTAATACTTAAATCTCAGTGGATATCAAACAATTTGTGAATTAAAAGATTCAATACTCATCACTTAAAATTCAACAATCAGTTTTCAGTTTTATAAAACATCACCTTAGTGACTAAAACCTCGATCTATGTTTTTTCAATGACTCCCATTAAAAACCTTTCTATATTTATGATAATATTAAGGATTCAAAACATAGGACATAGGGATAAAATTCTAAGNTTACTTCAAAGCAATGATCACAAAATACATGATAAACACTTTGTTAGAGTATGTGTGGCTCATATTTGCTGTGTGTATAATGACAAGGAGACATATGCTGGAGCGGGATTTATATAAAGGGGATGCTGATTAANTTAAAAACCTTTCTATATTTATGATAATATTAAGGATTCAAAACATAGGACATAGGGATAAAATTCTAAGTAATTTTGAAAATATGGGAAGCAAAGGGATTAAAGTCTTGATCATTTATAGAATAATATTCCGGATTTAAAAGTATACATGAGCACCGTACGGTCTTGGACCACGTTAACTTGCATAATGATGCAATGAATGTCAAGGCTATACATATTAATTTGGAGTCTTTCAATTGAAAAAAAAACATAAAGTTGGAGGTTAAGANCTAGTGGATGTAGGCACATTGCCGAACCACGTAAATCTCTGTGTGTTATTTTCTCCTGCTTTCTTAATTGTTTGATTCCTTTCTACTCACCATAATTGTTGCACGATCACAACACACTTTCTGTTGAGAACTAGATTCTATGTGTTTTTTTTTTTAATTATTATTTGATTCTATGTTCTTAATTTGGTCATGGGTGGTGACAAATTCCTTTTATGTTCTTAATTTGATCATTAAAGCCGACAAATTCCTGGGCGTAATAACCAATTTTAATGAAAATGAAGTACAATTCAATGGATTTGATTTGGAAGAGGTTGGATTGTTTTAGGAGTTGGATTTTCCCTAATTGTTATGCTTGGGCAAGGACAAGAAAATGATCGACGAAGATAACATGCCTTTTGGACCAAACACATTGCCAATTTTTTAAGTAAAAAGATATATGTGCTTATTGGGAAGAAAGATGGATTGCGGTCTCTAGAGCAAGAACAGTCAGGTTGCTCGCGTGGTAGATCTCTCTCTGTGTCAGTCAAAGTAGAAAGTCACCTATTTATCACTTAATACTAAAAAAGATGGTCAATAAGAATTTTATAAAATTTTTGTAATGGACAAATATATCTTCAATACATTTTATATTATTAACTTTTCAATACCTATTATCCACAACTACCACCATTGTGTCGTACCACAACTATTATCGCCATCACTATCACTATTGTGTTGCCACAATCATCATTGCACCATCACAACCACCGCCACTATTGTGCCACCACCATCATCGCCATTACAGAATATTCAGATTTTGACTCTTTATATTTGTCAAACAGTTTAATTCAATTTAATACTTAAATCTCAGTGGATATCAAACAATTTGTGAATTAAAAGATTCAATACTCATCACTTAAAATTCAACAATCAGTTTTCAGTTTTATAAAACATCACCTTAGTGACTAAAACCTCGATCTATGTTTTTTCAATGACTCCCATTAAAAACCTTTCTATATTTATGATAATATTAAGGATTCAAAACATAGGACATAGGGATAAAATTCTAAGTAATTTTGAAAATATGGGAAGCAAAGGGATTAAAGTCTTGATCATTTATAGAATAATATTCCGGATTTAAAAGTATACATGAGCACCGTACGGTCTTGGACCACGTTAACTTGCATAATGATGCAATGAATGTCAAGGCTATACATATTAATTTGGAGTCTTTCAATTGAAAAAAAAAACATAAAGTTGGAGGTTACCTGTGTATCGGTTGATTCTAATTTTTATATTTTTATTTATATATTATCTTGTGTACGGTCAGCCAAATGAAATCAATCTCTCTCTCTCTCTCACACACACACACACAAGCACCACCACCNTATCGGTTGATTCTAATTTTTATATTTTTATTTATATATTATCTTGTGTACGGTCAGCCAAATGAAACCAATCTCTCTCTCTCTCTCTCTCACACACACACACACAACCGCCACCACCATCACCACGACTCCGTGTATCTATCAATTATTAAAAATTGGAACGAAAAAAAAAAAACGTCCAGAAAATTACACAGAATCATTNAGATGGATTGCGGTCTCTAGAGCAAGAACAGTCAGGTTGCTCGCGTGGTAGATCTCTCTCTGTGTCAGTCAAAGTAGAAAGTCACCTATTTATCACTTAATACTGAAAAAGATGGTCAGTAAGAATTTTATAAAATTTTTGTAATGGACAAATATATCTTCAATACATTTTATATTATTAACTTTTCAATACCTATTATCCACAACTACCACCATTGTGTCGTACCACAACTATTATCGCCATCACTATCACTATTGTGTTGCCACAATCATCATTGCACCATCACAACCACCGCCACTATTGTGCCACCACCATCATCGCCATTACAGAATATTCAGATTTTGACTCTTTATATTTGTCAAACAGTTTAATTCAATTTAATACTTAAATTTCAGTGGATATCAAACAATTTGTGAATTAAAAGATTCAATACTCATCACTTAAAATTCAACAATCAGTTTTCAGTTTTATAAAACATCACCTTAGTGACTAAAATCTCGATCTATGTTTTTTCAATGACTCCCATTAAAAACCTTTCTATATTTATGATAATATTAAGGATTCAAAACATAGGACATAGGGATAAAATTCTAAGTAATTTTGAAAATATGGGAAGCAAAGGGATTAAAGTCTTGATCATTTATAGAATATGAGCACCGTACGGTCTTGGACCACGTTAACTTGCATAATGATGCAATGAATGTCAAGGCTATACATATTAATTTGGAGTCTTTCAATTGAAAAAAAAAACATAAAGTTGGAGGTTACCTGTGTATCGGTTGATTCTAATTTTTATATTTTTATTTATATATTATCTTGTGTACGGTCAGCCAAATGAAACCAATCTCTCTCTCTCTCTCTCTCACACACACACACACAACCGCCACCACCATCACCACGACTCCGTGTATCTATCAATTATTAAAAATTGGAACGAAAAAAAAAAAACGTCCAGAAAATTACACAGAATCATTAATATGTTACTAAAGTGTGAGATTGAAGGTAAGGTGTCAATATCCTAAGGTGATGAAAATTAAATAGTTTACTTAAAATAACAAAAAAGTTCCCAAACTAGAAGCAAATTAATAAGGAAAAAAAAAAGGATTCAAAGATTCTGAAAAGGGTCAAACTATGCTACCTCCTTTGGCCATGTCTTAATGAAAACAAAACTTAGACCATCTTGGCTTTAAAGTCATCTAGCTGGAAGTTTGCCAAAGACGCACACCCCCGTCCCCCTCCTCCTTCTCCTTCTCTTATATTCTCCGTCCCATGATCTGCTGGAAAGTGAGTAGGGGCTCCCACAATGCGCCGTATGAGGTCAACAAAGCTGATGTGACTGCGCACAGACAGCAGATTTAGGGCATTGTTTTGGAGAAAATATTAGCGAGAATTACATTCCGATTTTCTAAAATTTATTAGGTAATCACTTAAATCTTTTTATATTTAAAATATTATATATAGATTCTCTGAAATTTACACGTGCATAACACTTATATTTAGACAAAAAATATTTNAAGCTGATGTGACTGCGCACAGACAGCAGATTTAGGGCATTGTTTTGGAGAAAATATCAGGGAGAATTACATTTCGATTTTCTAAAATTTATTACGTAATCATTTAAATTTTTTTATATTTAAAATATTATATATAGATTCTTTGAAGTTTACACGTGCATAACACTTATACTTAGACAAAAAATATTCTAATCAAAGATAAAATATTAAATATTTTATATTGTACAATCAAAATTCATACTCTATCATATTATTTATTGAAATAAAATAAAAAATAAACGCCAATTTTTTCTTAAAAACTCGTAATTAGTATACAATTATACTAGTTATTGGAATAAAACTAAAAAATAAAACAAGGAGTCTAAATCATTCTTAATATAACATGAATTTTACAATCAAAATTCATGCTCTATTATGTCATTTATTGAAATAAAATCAAAAATAAAAATTTATTTTTTCTTAAAAAATTATAATTATTATACAATTATACTATCTATTGAATAAAACTAAAAAAATCAAACAAGATGTCAAACTGTAATAGATACAATATATTCTAACTTTAATTAGGGTAATTTGATAGTTTAATTTGGTCATTCAAACGATCAAATTAAATTCTAATAGATAGTATAATTGTATACTAATTATGATTTTTTTAAAAAAAATTAAAATTATATTTTTACTTTTATTTCAATAAATGTCATACTAGAATATGAATTTTGATTGTAAAATTTAAAATATTTGATAATCTATTTTTGATTAGAGTATTTTTTAATCTAAATATAACATTTTAAATTTGAGGGGTCTAAATATTACACGCCTACAAACTTCGGGGTGTCAAAATATAATTTATTAATAGATATACTAACAGACATTAATGATAGGGGTCTAGTGTTGCGCACGTACAAACTTTAGGGGGTTTGTGTGTAATATTTTAAATAATAGGAGATTTAAGTAGTTAAGTGATAAACTTTACGTGGTTTGAATATAATTCTCCCAAAATATTAAGGAGAAGACTACGTACCAAAACAAATCTTTTGGCAGGGTAACGTCAAAGGTTATAAATTTTGTGGGTAATATATAAAATTTTGAATTTATTTATAATAAAAAAGTTATAATTTTTGAGGTCATATTATAACTTTTATGATCAAAGTTATTACTTCTTAGAGCTATTTACATCTTTTCAGGATTAGNAACGATCAAATTAAATTCTAATAGATAGTATAATTGTATACTAATTATGATTTTTTTTTAAAAAATTAAAATTATATTTTTACTTTTATTTCAATAAATGTCATATTATAATATGAATTTTGGTTGTAAAATTTAAAATATTTGATAATCTATTTTTGATTAGAGTATTTTTTATCTAAGTATAACATTTTAAATTTGAAGGGTCTAAATATTACACGCCTACAAACTTCGGGGTGTCAGAATATAATTTATTAATAGATATACTAACAGACATTAATGATAGGGGTCTAATTTTATGCACGTACAAACTTTAGGGGGTCTGTGTGTAATATTTTAAATGTTAAGAGATCTAAATAGTTAAGTGATAAACTTTATGTGGTTTGAATATAATTCTCCCAAAAATATTAAGGAGAAGACTAGGTACCAAAACAAATCTTTTGGCAGGGTAACGTCAAAGGTTAAAAATTTTGTGGGTAACATATAAAATTTTGAATTTATTTATAATAAAAAATTTATAATTTTTGAGGTCATAGTATACTTTTTTGATCAAAGTTATTACTTCTTAGGGCTATTTACATCTTTTCAGGATTACTAACAATCTATCCCAAAAATTTTATGAAGGATTTCACGTAACCTAAAAAGTTGTAAATGATCCTCAAATGTTGTAAATGATCTCAAAAATTATAAATGACTCTCAAAAGTTGTAAATGACTTTGAAAAACTATAAAAAAAAAAAAACTTCCAAAACTTGTAAATGGTGGTACAATATTGAATTTTTTTGGGGNTAAAAAGTTGTAAATGATCCTCAAATGTTGTAAATGATCTCAAAAATTATAAATGACCCTCAAAAGTTGTAAATGACTTTGAAAAATTATATAAAAAAAAAACTTCCAAAACTTGTAAATGGTGGTACAATATTGAATTTTTTTTGGTGTACCATATACTTCACCAAATATTAAATTTAAGAGTGACTCATTGCTATGTTGTGTCACCAATTAATAATAAATAAATATGTAAAATTAATAGATTCCACTAAATTGTATAACCACTAATAAATTTAACACTTACCTATCATTTGGTATTAGTTAGCCCCGTAAATTCTATCGGGTGAGGTAGGTTTATGTTGAATTTTATCAGATTTGTGTTAAAAAATTTTACTTCTATTCGATTTGTTTATTAATTTGTGTATAACGAATTGTGTTATATTAGATTCGTGTTATGTATGAATTATATATATAATCGGTATATAAATAAGTCGTGTCGTTTATTTACTTTTTATTTGCTTCACCCTGACCTGTTTCGTTTATTAACTGTATCGTGTCGAGTCCATTTGTTTACGCAAACGGATGACTTAAGAAATATCAAAATTCTCTAATTTCGTATCGCATTGACTAATTATATTATATTTTGACACCCAAAATATTATTACTTAGATTCACTTATTCTATTTATATACTTATTATTAATTGCTAACACCACGTATCATCAACCACATGATACAATTGTTATATTAAATATTTAATCGTGGTTTTGTGGTGAAATTGAATACGTGTAGTGTGGAGCAACTTTTCCCAGTTGAACCCAAAACTGAATTTATATATAGGTCTCCCCCCCCGAACAACCGCATTATATAATGTGCAGTTGGGAGTTCTCAAAAGGCACTCAAATTTCAACCCTTGTAATAAGTGAAAGGANCACTAATAAATTTAACACTTACCTATCATTTGGTATTAGTTAGCCCCGTAAATTCTATCGGGTGAGGTAGGTTTATGTTGAATTTTATCAGAAGGCACTCAAATTTCAACCCTTGTAATAAGTGAAAGGGTAAGATTACATATCTGAGGTGGGATCATAACTTGTTAAAAGTTAAAATTTTTTTAAGTTATAATTTTTCAACTAAAGTTATAATTAAATGGTGGTTAAGTTACAGAGAAAAAAAGAAGAGAAAATTGATATTTTTGATACTATATCGAAAATTATTACAAAATAAAGGTACAGTTATCACTTAGGGCATGTTTAGATGATCCACGTGGGGAGATTGAATTGGTTTTAAAAAACTCCTTCTAACCCCAATTGAAGGGATTTTTACACAGAATTTAGATGATGTTTGATACAACTTAAGCTGAAGTTTAAAAATTGAAAGTTGAATGTTGAAGTTGAATTCTTTGACTGTTTGGTATCTACTGAATTTAAGTATTGAATTGAACCAAACTGTTTAATAACTACACGGAATTGACGTCTGAAAATAAATTAATTTTTAATTTTATCCTTCCTTTCTTTACTTTAAAAATNCCCCAATTGAAGGGATTTTTACACAGAATTTAGATGATGTTTGATACAACTTAAGCTAAAATTTAAAAATTGAAAGTTGAATGTTGAAGTTGAATTCATTGACTGTTTGGTGCCTACTGAATTTAAGTATTGAATTTAACCAAACTGTTTAATAACTACACAGAATTGACGTTTGAAAATAAATTAATTTTTAATTTTATCCTTCCTTTCTTTACTTTACAAAAATTTATAAAATAAGTTTTTATTTAATAAAAAATTACGATATAATCAAATTAGTTTAATTCATAACATAAATCATAATCACTATTATCATATTGTATATTACATATTGAATAACACAATAAGTGAATAATAATTAATAAATATTGAAATTTTTTTTAAAAAAATTAGAACAAATTAGNTTATCATATTGTATATTACATATTGAATAACACAATAAGTGAATAATAATTAATAAATATTGAAATTTTTTTAAAAAAAATTAGAACAAATTAGATTTTAATGTATGTGCAATGTGTATGTGTGTGCAAATTGTGTGCGACGTGTGTGTACGCGCGCGCGACATGTGTGTGTGCGACATGTGTGCGGCGTGTGTGTTTGTGTGTGCAGAGTGTGTGTGTGTGGCGTGTGTGTATGTGTATGCAGAATGTGTGCGATGTGTGCAGAGTGTGTGTGTAATTATGTGTGTGTTACAGAAAACAGTGGAAGATNAGATTTTAATGTATGTGCAATGTGTATGTGTGTGCAAATTGTGTGCGACGTGTGTGTGCGCGCGTGCGACATGTGTGTGTGTGTGCGACATGTGTGCGGCGTGTGTGTTTGTGTGTGTGTGTGTGTATGTGTCTGCAGAATGTGTGCGATGTGTGCAGAGTGTGTGTGTAATTATGAGTGTGTTACAGAAAACAGTGGAAGAAAGGAGAAGAAGACTTACCTGTGTCATCGAAGAAGACGATGGGTAAAAGACAACGAAGAGGATAGATAAAGTGGGGGGTTTGGGAGAGAAGACCGATAAGAGTTTTAATATGATAGTGAAATATTTTAAGGTATAATTGTTATATAATAAATACCATTAAAAATATTTATGCTAAGTATTTTTAATTTTTAGAATTAAATAAGAGATCTCTGACTTAATATTATAATTANAGTGGGGGGTTTGGGAGAGAAGACCGATAAGAGTTTTAATATGATAGTGAAATATTTCAAGGTATAATTGTTATATAATAAATACTATTAAAAATATTTATGCTAAGTATTTTTAATTTTTAAAATTAAATAAGAGATCTCTGACTTAATATTATAATTAATTTTTAACTAGTACTTAATATATTAAGATATTAAAATTTTAGTGGGCATGGAGGAGTTGGCGGGAATGTTTCCCTCCCAGACTAAGTATGCGCAATATCCACTTTTCCCCTCGCGTGAATGGCACATGGAGAGGGAGACGGCAAAAAACAAACGGCGTCTATGGTTGGACCAAAATAAATTAAAGTTCATACTTTAAGGACCAATTTGATTCAATTAAAATGTTAGGGACTNGTTGGCGGGAATGTTTCCCTCCCAGACTAAGTATGCGCAATATCCACTTTTCCCCTCACGTGAATGGCAAATGGAGAGGGAGAGGGCAAAAAACAAACGGCGTCTGTGGTTGGACCAAAATAAATTAAAGTTCATACTTTAGGGACCAATTTGATTCAATTAAAATGTTAGGGACTAAAATGAGACAATTTGAATAGTTTTGGGACCACCAGAGCAAATAACCCTTCCTTTTAAGTATTGCATTTGAGTTAACAAACACACCCTAATCATAAACTTAATTCAATTCTATGTTTGCTAAGCAATATAAATAAATGTGGGACCCAAAAATTTATTATAATTGTCACCATACATTTATTTTGTAAATGATTATATTATTCATTGACTAATTTAATTCATACCCATATTTGTTTAATTACAGAGATGAGTAATTGGTGGGGGTTAGGATGTGAATTGGTAGATAGGATATTTTATTAAGGATAGAAGAGTCATTTGACATAGTTAACCTGGGCTAGCATATATGAAACTCCCTTTGGATTTGTTCAACCCTATGTATATGAGTTTAATGCTCCGGGCCATTTACTACCCGGGATATAAATCCCGGGTTTAAAGATCATATCTAAAAATAGAATTAAGTGGTCTATTGGACTATTTTACTTAAACCCACCCTTCTAAACCCATCAAACAAATAGCCCCTTATTCTGGTGAAATTGCAATAAAATAATATGGATACTTAATTTGCTATGTTGAACTTGTGTCTATTCAATTTCTTTAATTGTTAGAAAATATGATTTATTCATGAAATTTTTTTCAATATCTTTCATTTCAAGTAAAAATACATTTTTTTCCCAAAAAATTATAAACTCTGGTATCTTATCTCCTTTGGTATCTGACTATAACCCAAACTAAAATGTACAAGTAAAAGTATATGACATTTTGTTTTAATTTTTTAATGGTGGATTATTTTTACAAGTATAATAAAAGCCAAATGACGTACTATATAATATAGTCGAATTAAATTACTATTCTAATGAAGTATAAATGAATTATAATCACCGTGAAGTAGGAAATAGACTCAACACAAGGGCAGATATATTATTCTTTTTGCCATTTCAACATAAATTGACCCATATCTTAAAAGTGCAAAAATATATTTTATAATCTCTACTTTATTTTTCCTTTCAATTGGTTTAATTGAATGTGAAATAATTTAAAAATGATAAAGAAAATTGAAAATTCAAATTAGAAAGTGAGATAAAAACCGTCAACTTCAACTGAAATTTTTGTGTGGAAAACTAAAGGTATGTTTGGATGACAAGATTGAATTGGATGGGAGATCTAAAAAAGTATCCTTTTCTATCCAACCCAAACCTATCTATCATTGGACTGGTTAAAATTTAATGTTTGTATCCTATCATTTTTAGTGTTTGGATAACACATAGGCATTTCTATGGAATTCATAGAGAAGGGGGATGAAATATGGTTCCATTGACTATTTTGCCCCTAACCTAGTCAATCCAATACTATGTTTGATTTATAAATTAGCCTTTGACCAATTCTAATAAAAATGTGGTAATTTTATATTCTCTAGACAGGTTTTCATATATTACAAGTTGAAAATTAACTCAACTTCTCATTAATTAGTTATTTTATAATTAATTGTTAATTAATCTTAGTCTAAATAGGATATTATTTTATTAGAGTTAGTTTATTATTTAAATTAGTTGTCTTCTTGGAGAAGACGTTTGGTAATCTTGAGGTATGTCGGCTGAGTATTACTTTGACAAAACAAATTTGTTGAAAAAAAAATCAAATCTATTAAAAAATTAGAGGGGGAGATGAAACAGATGAGAGAGAGAGAGAAAGAGAGAAGGAGAAGACAATTCGTTCATTTGTATTAGTTATCTTGTTTGACAAAAAATATCCCAATCCCTCTTTGGGTTTCATTTAATCCATATAGATGAGTTAAAGTTGACTTTTCAAATTGGGTTGGGATAAAATCCGAATAAAAAATTTGATGTATTTTTTACTTACCAAACATGGGATATATGGAGCTCACATATTTTTTATCTTATCCTAGCAGAGTTATCCCTTTTAAACCGCAATCCAAATATATCCTAAAAAGATGTTAGAATCATACGCAACAAAATGGTTAATGAGGTCCTTAAAAAGTAAGTGTCTTTGTGTGTGTGTGTGTATATATATATATATACACACACAAACAAACCTTTTTTTCAACTTATATTTTGCACCTCATACATTGACCAATCAAGAAAAATTTGATGACCCAAAGGATATATTTGGTCTAAGTATTAAAGAGTGAGACTAGAATAAGGTACGTTGATGAAGGAAAAAAAAACATGTTTGGATCATGTTATATAGGGTGCGGTATTATGCCGCGGCTCCTAAGTGAAAAAAGAAAGAATAACTCATCTTTTTTTTTTTTTGATTATCTTTTCTCACATATGTATAAAATTGGTCGATACTATATTTACCAAATAACACCATATATATAGTACAAACAAATTCTATGTGATAGGCGGTATAAATTTAAATCTATCTTGATTGGCATTAGGATTAAAAATAGAGAAAATTACTAATAAGTATTAGTTTTTTCCCTAAACATCCATTAAGTCATATTATTTTTGTTTTATATCAATGAAGTCATATTCTTGGTAATTTATTTGAATAAAGTTTGATGATATCCAAAATATGCCCAAGGTTAAGCTCTGGTATTCAACTTAGAATAAGCCTTTCTAGCTCGGGAACCTGCCCATTCTGGATGACCAGGGAGCCTAAGGTCAGACCTTCCATCCCTGCAGCTGTGTCTCCATGAGGATAGCACAAAAGACAGCTGGCTTCCACCAAACGCCACCCAAATTGTAATGGGCCTATATCCAAGTAGAAGAGTCGCAACTACCTCAACACCCTCCACAACCGTTGCATGATAGTTGTAACCATTACAAGGAGGAGGCAATGATCACGTCAGAGATCAGGTGAGGGCCAGTACCAACTATAAATAAGAGGCATAACCCTCACAAGAACATATGAGCATTTAGCTAACAAAAATACTCAGTGTAATCTCCTTCTATTATCAATAATATCTTTAGGAGCAAGAGACTCCCTTCAGAGTAGATTAGCTAAGCTCCTGAGCTGGTGAACAACTATAAATTCCCTGTTTGTGAATCCCTCTTTTTCCCTGTTCAATTCTAAAGAGCATAGGAGCTCTGATTGAGCCATTCAGTGACCCTTAAATCCCAAACTCTGCTTTATCGTGCTACATACACTATCAGTTGGCGCCGTCTGTGAGAACGATTGTTCCTGTAAAAATTTTATTAATTGTCTTTAATAATTGATGATTTCTATGCGCAATATGAGCAGAAGTCAGATGAACCCCCTCTGATTATAGAACCAACAAGAGGTTGCCATTGGAAGATAATAGGAAAATCCTTGTGATTTCTTGCCTAATCTAGAGGTTGACCCACCTGTGATGGATCCTCCCCTGAATAATGAGCTTGAAGCCTTCGTTTAGCCAATCAACGCCTCCCCCCAGTAGAATGAGGAATTACTGATCCTCATTCAACATCCCCAGAGGGCACAACCAACCCAGAATGATCTCCCACATGGGGAACATCAACATCTCAACCCTTTAAAGGATATCACTGAGGAGGACAAGCATAGCCAGACATTTGGCAATGTCTATCGTCGAATTCAAAGGAACGAGGATGACGAAGAAGTACAAAGTCAAAATAGGGGGACTCACAGGAACGAGCTTCCCCCATTCCAACAAGAAAGGAAGGAGCAGTTCTGGGAGCAACGCTTCAAAGAGATTCAATAGGAGCTTAGCCGAATGAAGGAGGCTGTGAGGGGCAAAACCCCTGTGTTTATGGACACCTTGGTCCAACAAACAAAATCTCCATTTACCACAGAAGTGCTGCATTTTCCTCTCCCACCGAAGTTTAGAATGTCGCAGATAGAGACATTTGATGGGACAAGGGATCCCATGAACCATCTCAACACCTACGAAAATTAGATGGAGTTACATGGTTATCAAGACCTAGTGTGAAGCTGAGCTTTACTATCACACTGAAGGGCTCAGCCTTAGCCTAGTTCAATAGGCAGACCCCAACTTTTATTTATGCATTCAGGGAGCTCTCTGTTTCATTTGTGTCACATTTCATTGAAGCTCAAACTTACCAAAAGCGGAGTTACCACTTACTGAACATGAAACAAGGGCCAAACGAGACACTGTGAAACTATGTTCAAAGGTTCAACTCAGAGTCTCTAAAATTAGACGTCCCTGATGAGAAGTTTTCCCTTACTGTATTTATTGTTGGGGTAGGAGTTCAGTCCAAGGACTTAATGTTCTCTATGTCCAAGAACCCACAAACCAACATAGCTGAGGTCCATGCCAAGGTAGAAAAATACATCAATGGCGAGGAGGCTCTTCTCTCAAAGGCTGGAAACTCGAGTACCCAGAAGGAGAAAGGACCGAAGTCCGAAGAAGGAGAGGAGTTAAGAAAGGTCTTCACGAAGAGACAAAGATCGTTACACAAAAAGAAGAGAAAACATTAGAGATCGCTTGGGTCCTCCACCTTAGAAGTTACAGTCAAGGTACTCCCCAAGGCAGTTCACTCCCCTTAACACCACGGTGTCCCAGGTTCTCTATGATGTGTAGAATGAAAAGTTCCTAAGGTAGCCACCTAGGATGAAGGCTGACCTAGCAAAACGAGACATAACGAAATACTGTAAGTATCACCAGGACCATGACCACTTCACCAATGATTGCATCCAGTTGAAGAAAGAGATCGAGTTCTTAATTCATAGGGGGAAATTGCTTTGCTTTGTGGCCCAAGATAATCAAAATTGAGCTCATCCACCTTCTAAATCATAGTAGCAAGCTCTTCCACAGCACCAGTAGCCTATGGGAGAGATTAGAGTAACATCCAGAGGATTTGCTAGAGGTGGGGAAACCAACTCATACATGAAGGCCCTTATACGAAAAGTCCAAGCTGAATACTTATTGGGGATACAGTTTGTGTCCAAGGCACCTCAGCTGAACATGGACATAGCATTTTTAGATGCGGATCTAGAAGGCTGCCAGTATCCCCATGATGATCCCTTGGTGGTAAGAGCCATCAATGCCAACAGAACCATCTATTAAGTTATTAACGACAATGGAAGCTCTGCCGACATCATCTTCGCCTCTGCCTTTGGCAAAATGGACATCGACAAAGACAGGTTCGAGCTAGTAAGGACTCATCTACTTGGATTCTTAAGGGAAATGGTGCTTCTCTTGGGCTCAACTCAACTCGTCCTCACCATGAGAGACCCTCCTTGCCAGTCAACAACAATTGTAAGATTCTTAGTCGTGGACGCTTCTTTAGCATAACATGTCCTCTTGGAGAGGCCTTCCCTCAATGTCATGAGAGCAATTCCTTCTACCTACCACTTGGTCATGAAATTTCCTATAGAAAACAACATTGGAGTGGTTTGAGGAGACCAACAAGTGGCACGAGAGTGCTACATGGCGTCTATGAAGAAAAAGGAGGTCAAGACCATACAGCTGGATAAGCTTTACATGGGACACGAGCTAGAGATAAGGCCCACACCATTAGAGGAGCTGGAGCCAATCCAACTCGACGAAGACCTAAGGCATTTAGTGTACGTGGGGTCAAAACTGCTCAAGGAGATTAAGGAAATCCTTATTCAATTTATGAAGAAGAATATTGAGGTATTCGCATGGAAACAAGAGGACATGCAAGGGATTGATCCCTTAGTCATCACGCACAAGCTCAGCGTGAATCCAACCTTCAAGTCCATCAAGCATAAATAGAGAAGCTTCACCCCAGAGTGTCAGAGAGCTATAAATGAAGAGGTCTCCAAGCTCCTCTATGCCAAGACCATCAATGAGGTAGATTATCTGACCTGGTTGGCCAATGTAGTCTTTGTAAAGAAGACCAACGGTAAGTGGCACATCTATATTGACTTCATTGACCTAAATCGTGCTTGCTCAAATGACAGCTTCCCTTTACCCCTAATTAATCTAATCATGAATACCATAGCAAGACATGAACTGCTTAGTTCCATAGATGTTTTCTTAGGATACAACCAAATCATAATGGACCCCAATGACCAAGAGAAGATGTCTTTTGTGACTGATCAGGGGACATACTGCTACTAGATCATGTCGTTTGGATTAAAGAACATAAGAGCCACATACTCGCGATTGGTGAATTGTATATTCCAGAAGCAGATAGGAATATCGATGGAGGTTTACATTGATGACATGTTGGTAAAATTGCTAAAGGCCGAGCTCCATATCAAGCACCTTAAAGATTTTTTTTCAAATCCTTAAAAAATACCAAATGAAGCTCAACCTAGAAAATGCGCCTTTGGGATATCCGCGAATTTTTTTTTGGGTTTTATAGTTAATAGTCGAGCTATTGAGACTAACCCAAAGAAGGCCAGAGCTGTAATTAACATGCAACCGCCCTCAAACACAAGAAAGGCCCAACGTTTGATAGGGAGAATAGAAGCATTGAGCCGATTCGTCTTCAAGTCAAGGGATAAATGTCAGCCTTTCTTCCAAGTCCTAAAAAAAGCATTTTAGTGGGATGCACAGTGTGGAGAGGCATTCAAAGACCTCAAGGATTACCTCAGCTCCCCCCGGTCCTCGTGAGCCCTAAAGAAGGAGAGGTACTCACCTTATACCTTGTTATTTCAGATTTCTCGATCAACGCAACACTAGTTAGGGAGCAAAACAGAGCTCAACAACCAGTCTACTACTACAACAGAGCTTTGAAAGGAGTAGAAGAGAGGTATCCAAAGATGGATAAGCTAGTTCTAACTTTGGTGACAGCTACAAGGAGACTCATAACTTATTTCCAAGCTCATACGATAAAAGTCCCTACAAACCAACTAATGTAGCAGATCTTGCACAAGCTAGAATCGTCAGGGAGACTGGTGAAATGAGCAATAGAGCCCAACGAGTTTGACATCAAGTACAAGCCTAGAATCACTATCAAAAGACAAATATTGGCAAATTTTATTGTGAAATTCACAACAGGTCGAGAAGACATAGAATATGCCCTTAGATTCGATTTCAAAGCCTCAAACAATGGGGCTGAGTACGAAGCCGTGATAGCTAGGCTCAATTTGGCACATTCCATAAAAGTAGAGCAACTCATGATTCACAGCAACTCGCAGTTGGTAGTAAAAAAAATCGAAGAAACATACAAGGCTAAGGGAGAAATAATGGCTCTATATCTAAAAAAGGTGCATGAATTGATGAGAAAGTTTGTGCAGGTTAAAGTCGTGCATGTCTCTAAAGTTGAAAATTCCCATGCTGATGTCTTAGCCAAGCTAGCCACTGCTTCCCAGCAAAGCTTGGATAGGTTTATCCCATTCGATCACCTAGTTGAGCCATTTGTAAGCTCCGAGGCCGAAAAGGTGTTCCTTGTTCAAATTACCCAACTTGGATGCATCTAATCAGAGATTATAACGAAGCAACAAAGCTAAGAGACAGGTCATCTAGGTCAACCATCGTCCATGGACACCTATACAAATGGGGCTTCTCGTCACCACTCTTGAGGTGTGTTGGAGACGAGGAAGCTGATTACATCTTGAGGGACATCCATAAAGGGATCTGTGGAAACCACATCGTAGCTTGAACTTTGACTAGTAAAGCTTTAAGGGAGAGATATTTTTGGCCCACCATGCTTAGGAACACAATGGAGATGGTCAAGAAGTGCAGGACCTGTCAAGTGCACGCCAACTTTCCACATTGCCCACCAGAGTTCCTCACCTCGGTGATTAGTCCATGGCTATTCCAGCAGTGGGGTTTAGACATACTCGACGCTCTTCCAACAAGTACGAGACAATAAAAGTTCATGATAATTGGGGTAGATTACTTTACCAAATGGGCTGAGGTAGAACCACTCATGAAGATCATAGAGTAGAAGATCCAGAGTTTCACCTAAAAGTCCATAACTTATAGATTCGGGATCCCAAGGGCATTGGTGTCAGATAATGGAAAACAATTTGACAATTCTTGGTTTAAAGGATTTTGCACCAAGTTAGGCATAAAAAACTACTTCTCTGCACCAACCCATCCCCAGTCAAATGGGCAAGCAGAAGTGATCATTCGGACAATAAAAGCAACTCTGAAGACCATACTCGAAGTCTTAAAAGGCCGATGGGTGGAACACCTGCCAGAAGTACTATGGGGTTGCAAAACCACTTCCAGAGCAACCACTCAGGAGACACCTTTCGCCTTGACCTATGGCACTGAGGCAGTGGCCTATGTGGAGATCGACATTCCATCCCCAAGGGAGAAGTTCACAAACCCCGAGCAAAACGACAAATCGCTTCCAGTTAACCTTGACCTCTTGGATGAAAAGAGAGACAAAACCCTGCAACGCATCCTCGATTATTAGAGAAAGACAACAAGGTATTACAACAGAAGGTTCAGACATAAAAGTTTCAAAGTAGAAGATATGGTCCTTAAGAAACTCCTCCTAGTTAGAAGGGACCCGACTCATGGGAACCCAGGGACCAACTGCGAAGGTCCATACATCGCATCTGGATTGATCATATCAAGAAATTATGAGCTTTGAACAAAAGAATGAAGATTTTTGCCTCACTCCTGGAACGCTAATCATTTGAAAAAGTTCTTTCAATAGCTAAAAACCCTACTTTGGTAAAACTTTACTGCAATAAACAAGAAGTTTCAGTTCAATCGTCACTCTACAACTAGAAAATGATGAGTTCTTCAACTCATAAAGTCATTATGAGCTCTTCAGCTCAAAAAACTAAGATGAGTTCTTTAACTCATAAAAAAATGATGAGCTCATCAGCTCCTAAATTTAAAATGAGCTCTTCAGCTCATTAAACTACAATGAGCTCTTCAGCTCATAAATCTAAGATGAGTTCTTCAGCTTGTAAAGCTAAGATGAGCTTTTCAACTCATAGAACTAATCTGAGTTCCTTAAATTATAAACAAACGATGAGTTTTTCAACTTATAAAACCAAGATATACTCTTCCGCCCATGGAACTAAGATGAGCTTCCCAGCTCATAAACCCAAGATGAGTTTTCTAACTCACAAACAAATGATGAGGTTCTTAGCTCATAAACTAAAAATGAGCTTCTCAGCTCATAAATCCTTTTACTCCTAATCGAAAGTTAAGCTTCTCAGGAACAAACTTCATACTTGAAAATTTACCAAGACAAAAATGTTCTTAGAAGAACAAAGCTCTACTTGAAGTAAAGGGGCAAAGGGGAGATAACAAGATAATAATACAGAAATAAGATATTTTTTTATTCCTTCCAAAAACTATTACAGTGGCAAGAAATTTTAAGATGAAAGCCCTAAAGGTCCCTAGCTAGATCTACAATTTCCTCAGTAGTTGGGGGCATCTCAGGGGCAGCCACCCTCTGGCACAATTGGATCAGGAGAAGTATTAGTTGAAGTAGGAAGATCTTCAGAATGTAAAGGTGCAGAGGCCTCATCACTAGCAAGAATAGTTGAAGGAGGATGAATTGCTAGGTTAGTAGCAGGAACTTCCACTGCCACCCCAGTAGATGCTCGCAGGAGTGGAACAAGCTCAGAAGTCAAGACCTCGGTTTCTATAGGAACCAACTTAGGAGCTTGGACCTCAAACTCAGCAGAAACAAGCTCAGGGGCCTCGACCTCATCGTCGGCAGGGATCTCCTCCCCAATAGGGATAACAGTAGAAACCTCGACCCCAACCTCCTTATTTGCAAGTGGCCCTTCTTTCTCCTTGTTTAGAGGATGATCGAAGTCAAAATCCTGATCTGGATATTTATCCATGGCCTACTCTTGGAAGGCGAAATACCCTGTTGCCTAATTCATAGCAGATTTGTCTTGAAGCACTGTTATCTGGGCATCTTTCTCTCAAACTTTGGCTCTCTCTGTCTCGATCTCCTTTAACAGCATAGCATTGATCTCAGCCAACATATCATACTCTTTCTTCATGGACTGAACAGAATCACGAGCCTTGAAGACATCCTTCTGTGCCTGAAACAGGTTATCCGTCTTAAGCTTAAGCTTGTCACTCACCCTCTTATCCTTAGCCTCCAAGTCTTTGTTAGCTGAGCTCAGAGCTTGTACTTAAGCCTTCAGGTCGTAAACTTGAGCCCATAGGTCATCATTGGAGAAAGACAACTCAGAAATCTTAAGCTCGAAAGCCTTTGAGGACTTCTGAGCTGTCTCAGCATCCCTCTGAGAAGCTCGGACCCTTTGCACCAGAGCTCCCACGTGGATGGTAACTAAAAGTCAAGAGTAAAATTGAAATATAATGACATTAGGACTTCATTAAAATAAAATATTAAAAATAGGACTTCATGGATATAAAACAAAAATAATAGGACTTAATGGATATTCGTAGAAAAAAATAATACTTATTAATAATTTTTCCAAAAAAAGTATCATGAATATGTCTAACTTGATTTTTAATAGAATTGAGTGTTACTTTTTTTTTTTAAGTTAATATCATACATCACTACCTCATCCAAACAAGAAATTAATATTATGGTCTCACACGTTATCCCAATGTGCATCCAAAGACAAGATATAAGGGAAACAATAAAATGATACATTAATTATTATTACTGATAGCCAGAAATAGATTGGATTGAAATTAACTATATAATTAATATTATAGTTCGTAATTTGAATTGCATATTTATAAAAACAAAAAAAAAAATCATTGAGATTAATTGAATATTTTCTTTACATTCATTCCCAAAAAAAAAAAATTAATCAAAATTCATTCTCAAAAAAAAAATTGCACCCAAAAACAACATTTTCTTTACACGGCCCTCTAGTAATAGACAATTTAACCAATACACTCCCCATGCTTATAAGCCCACTAATCTATAACAACCTCTTTCTTATTTTCTTTTTATCCACATAATTAAATAAAATAAAATATAAAATAATTTTTTATTTAAAATATAAAATATTACATAATCAACGCTCAATTTTTTGTATTGTAAAATGTCTTTAAACATAGAGTTATTACTAATTTAATTATATCGTATGCCGAAAAGAAAAGACTCAGTGTATCCCTTTATGATTCCTTGTACCTTCATTTTTTCTTTTTTATTGGGGGAAGCTTTCTAAATCGCATGGGATATGTACTATGGATTCCTTATATCTATGTTGATTCCTTGTACCTGAAGCCTATAAACATAATTAAACTAAATCACAGATTCACATGGGATATGTACTACGAATTCCTTATATCTATGTTGATTCCACGTACGTGAAGCCTATAAACATAATTAACCTAAATTACATGGGATATGTACTAAAGATTCCTTATATCTACGTTGATTCCTCGTACCTGAAGCCTATAATATTATCTCTGCTCGAGAAGATCGGGCACACGTAGTCCCTAATCAGCATAAAATGAAGGTCCAGTGACAAAATATAAAACAGAAGAACCACATGCAAGCTAAGGTAATATCTTATCAGAGGATAATGGCTCAAAGCTTTCACCCCTCTCCATATGAGTTACACTAGTTGATGCATGTTGTATGCATAGCCGAGTATTACGTGGCAGATTAAGATTGGCTAAAGTGATGTTGATCGAAAGGATTTTAGTTTTGATATCAGAATAATATGAAAGACTCCATTCTATTTTTTTTTTCGGTGCCAATTTCACTAATGCTCTGTTTGGTACGATAGAAAAATGAGGGATGAAAAGTTAGAAGGATAAATAAAATATCATGTTTGGTAAGGAAGGAAAGTAGGAAGGATGAAAAAGTTGATGGATTAACTGTCCTTCCAACTCACCAAAATCAATCCATCTAAATTCGGAAGAAAAGTGGATGAAAAGTTAATTATTTGTGTTGAGATATATCTTATTTGTCTACATATCTTATGTATACATTAATTTCATATAAAAATACAATGGTAAAATATGTATATATATTTCAAAAAATTTAAAAAATAAATTTAAAAAAAATAAAAATTTAAAATTTAAAATTTAAAAAAATATTTTTTCCATCTTAACTAAGGGTAAAAATTTTCGACTCAACACGATGACACGACTCGAACTCGATACGAAAATAAATAGGTCAACTTACAACTCGAGATGACACAATTAGTTAAATGAATTAAGTTAGGTTTGACTAATATTCGACACAAACTCGTAATGACTTAATACGAATCTGACACGACACAACTCGACTTTATTGTCACCCCTAATCTTAGCCAGCACAAAAAAACAAAAAATAATCATTTTTATTTTTCATCCATCCAACCAAACACAAAGGAAGGAAAATGTATCATTCTTACTTTTCATCCTCGAAAGATAGAAAGTGTATCTCTTTTACTTTTCATCCTCCCTACCAAACGGAGCATAATGCTCAATTTGGTACGATGAAAAAATGGAAAGATGAAAAGTTTGAGGGATAAATAAAACATCATGTTTGGTAAAGAAGAAAAATAGGAAAGATGAAAAGTTTGAGAAATAGATAAAACATCATATTTGGTAAGGAATGATGGAAAAGTGGATGAATTAACTTTTTTTCCAACTCACCAAAATCAATCTCTCCAAAATCGGAAGAAAAGTGGATGAAAAGTTAATTATTTGTCTTGAGATATATCTTATTTGTCTATATATTATGTATACATTAATTTCATATAAAAATACACCAATAAATAAATAAATATATATATATATAGTTAAAAAAATAAAAAATAAAAATAAAAATTTAAATTTAAAAAAATATTTTGTTTATCTTAATTAAGGGTGAAAATTTTTGACTCAATACGATGACACAACTCGAACTCGATACGAACTTAAAAATGACGTAATACGCGAACAAAAAATATAAAAGACTCATAATTTTATGACTTAACACAAATCTAACACGACACGACTGCATTGTCACCCCTAATATTACCCCAGCACAAAAAAAAATTAGTTATTTATATTTTCCATCCATCCAACCAAACACAAAAGAAGGAAAATATATCATTCTTACTTTCCATCCTTAAAGGATAGAAAGTGTATCCCTACTACTTTTCATCCTTCTTATTTTTCATCCTTCTTACCAAATGGAGCATAAGATTTAAAACCCAAAAAAATGATGTTCACAACAGCGTACACCAACATCTTGACCGCTGTTCAAGTTTTAGGTCAATTCTGTAACACCCCAAAAATCACCCTGGATGACATTACCATTTAAAAACATTCATGTCATGAGAGCAACTAAATAAATTCATCATTAAAGAACATCCTTAATTTAATAAAATTTGGGCAGAGTCTACTTTGTACAGGGAGCTCTACCCAAAGCACAACCTGTGTAATTAAACTACATTGACCACACCGGGTCCCTATATGAATAAATATTGACCACACCGAGTCCATTTATCCATCAAATAATAAAATTTCATTCACCACATGTAATATCCACAATATCATCTCAAAAGAATAGGTCAAGCTATGACACTTACATTCCAAAAGAATTATACTCAAATTTAGCAGCGGAATAAACAAAATACTAGACTATACATGATCGTAAATAAATTTTTTAGTCTAGCATAAAAATAAACTATAGCTCTAGATGTCCACCTTAGGATCTAGGCTCCCCTCTGGTGGAACCTCCCAATTCCCCGGCTCGTCAACACTGAGATCTTCCTCTAGCACGAAATCTGAAAAGAAAACATTATTGATAGGGGTGAACACTAAGCTCTGTAGGAAAATCCTCTCAAACTCTAACAAGGTTTGAAAAACGTAGAAAATGGTCGATTTCATTTCACAAATAGCATACGTAAATTTTGAAAGAAAACATGACATTTTCAAAGATCTCAAGTTTATACATTAACAATAATTAAATGGAAGAGTAAGTCAAACCCACCATAAATAATCATTTCAAAGAGTAATTATTCCCACAACAATTTTCAAGATAATCATATCTAAAAGATAACACAATAAACCATAACCACAATATATCTCAAGTCTGATGTAAAATAATCGCATAAATAAACACATCGAGAATATCTTGGTCCACACACACACAAATCCTCGCAAGGATATCAAATTTTGGGAAGGGTGCCTACCGATGCATTGTCCCATACTAATGCACCGGCAATAACGAATCTGACCCAGACATAGTATACTAATCCTCTAACACGGCACCCGTGAGCTAATAGTGGTTTGGTCATCGCAGGGCACCAACCCCACTAGGAGTGGTAGAAAAAGTTCAAACCCGCACGGAGTAAGAACCACACACATCTACCCACTCTACGATACCCGGTCAATGGCCACCCATGGTCATTCAAACACCTCTATGAGATACAATTACCAATAATTTCTCAACAAAAGTTCATAATTTTTAAAAACCCCAAATTCCATAGGTATTTTTCAAATCATATTAAATCTCAAAAATTCTCAATTTTCTCTCATATGATTCCAATAGAACAATTTAAGAAAAATATGCAAGAGATCATCAAACATATATTTTATTGTTCAAACAAAGCACTAGAGTTTTGAAATCAAGAATTAAGGAATATCAAGAAGAAAAATCTCTATTTTTTTTAAAAGAAACAAGGGTTTTGAGATTTCAAGAATTTCATGGCTATCAAACCATAACTTCATTCCAAACATGATAATATTTGCAAGAGTATCAAGAAATAATGATTTCATTACATATATCTAAGATTTAGAAGCAAAATATACATAGATATAAACCCTAACCTCAATGTAGGAGAACGAGAAGAAATTCCTACCTAGAATCAAGAATTCCAAGTGAAAGTCCAAGCCCTATAGACCTCCTTTCTCCTTTCCTTCCTTTCCTTTACCTTCTCCTAGGGTTCCAAGAAGTGTGGGGTGAGAGTGGAGTGAAAGAAATGAGGTTAAAGGGGATAAAATCAGTGTTTTAAACACAATCAACTCCGATTTTTTACTGTTCACAACATGTTTTGGGTATCTCCAAAATTACGATTTTGCCACTAAAATTTTCAATTTGATCTATTTGACTACCCTAAGATTTTTTGACATTCCGGATTCATTTTTAATGTTATTTTAACCTAAAAATATTTATTTTTATGATTTATTTCACAACTAAAATAAATTTACACTCGAAACATTAAAATTACTATTTTATTCCTCCCTAGTATTTATTCTTACAGTTTCAATATATATGGTTTATTCTTACGCCATTACATATATAAGAATCACTAAACAAGTACATTACTATATTAATATAAACATGTGGGGGTTTACACCTTTAAAGTCTAAGAAGAAAGCACAACACTTTACTATCCAAGAAATACCACAGTGCAGATTATTTTATCAACTTCGGAGAATAAACTGATTTGACTCAGGTAGTTCTAGTATGTGTGACCTATATGGTTGGAAATATATACGAGTTAAGGTTCTAACAAAAATAACGGTGCACAATTTGGACTTTACAATAAAGAGTTATGATCAAATTGGTGAAAGGTAGTCTGCCGGACTGTTTGGTTCTTCTATACTTGTTTGGAGCCTAAATATACTTATTATTTTTATATTTTGATTTACGATGTAAATAGAGACGTTAAATGCAAAACGAAGCTAATTGGACGATTATTGATAGTTTAGACATGTGGGGGTTTACAGATTCTCCCTTCGTACTACCAAAAAAAATGAGATTATTGCCGAATCCAAATTTACTGCTCCAACAATTACCAAATTAATATCGATTTTGTTTAGTACTTCAGTATTTCTGTTGCGTAATTTTATCCCACAAATAAAGATATTTTTGTTATTTTAGATTGCTTTGTTATTCATAACGAGCAACAAAGCTATTGAACAACTCTTTACGTCATTAAAAATTTTGTGGGTTTTTTTCTTACAATTTTTTAGGGTTGTTATATAATTTTTGTGGTAACTTGCAATCGTTAGAATCAATCGTAACATTTTTAATTAACATCGAACGTAAGTTTCCACAAAAATTATAACTTGGCCCAAAAAAAGTTGTAATTCAAAATTTAAAAATTGTGCATTTTTTTGTTCTAAATAAACCATAAAACTTATATCAAAATCCACAAAAATTATAAAATTTGAAGTTACAATATGAAAATTTCTTTTCCAATATTGTAGTCATGTCCGTATTAGGCTGCTAAACTGATGTATGGATAACAAGATACTATAGTTTGTGTCTTTTCAGAAGTTACAATGAGGTCCTATGTCTAAGTTTTGCGAACCCAAATGACCCGATTTACTATAACTATTTCCAGTTTATATTAGGAATGAGTCCAACAAATGCTTGGGTAGATTGACTTTTATGTATCTGAAAAAAAAAAATTAGTTAGAGAAAATTCTACAAATCAAATCTTTCTATATGAAAGGAAAGCTGGACATCATTTGGATAATAGATCGATGGATAAAATTAGAAATAGGAGAAGTACCAGGATGTAACTCAATGTTGAAGTCTACATCCCTATGGGCAGGTAATTCGTCCGAAAAGACGTCCTCACACTCGCACACAACCCGAGGTAGTCCTAACTCCTGTCTCACCTCATCCTCTAAGGTAAGGTTCGCAAGCTAACCCATTAACTGTCCGTGCCATCGAGAATCGTACATGGCTTGGGGTAAAATGTCATGTTTTTTCCCCTGAAACTTAAAACAAACATCGTCCGGTGTGTAGGCAGCTACCTACTTCCAATCACGATCAATGACGACTCGATGTGCTGTCAACCAATCCATTCCAAGGATTACATCAAACTCCGACATGTCCATGACCCTAAGGTCCACGGTGAGTCAGACCCCCGAGATCTCTAACTCACATCCCTCGACATATCTGATCAATGCAACCCTTACCTAGCTCCTAAAGTTGACTTTTCCCCCTAAAGACTCTTGTAGGGTCGTGATTTCTAAATCTATTTTATCAACGAAATGTGACAATAACAGTATATGGCATGCCATAATCAAATGACACATGCATATAATCCGAGAAGTAAGAAATGTACTATGGGCTACCGACTGATCCATCAGTTCATTATGAGGCGTGATGGCATAAATACTCTCTTGGGTCCCTAAAGTCCCAGTCTGTAAGTCTTGCCCTCGGCCTTGACCCATGCCCTGGCCCATAGTGAGGTAGGGAGGAATATAGTGTGTTTGTGGCTGCCCAACCGACGATTGGGACTGAGATGTCCGAGAACTCCGGGATTCATGCCTCTGAAGGCAATTCCGCCTCTTATGACCCGGCTGGTGGCAATAATAGCAAGCTCTCTAACCTGTTTGGTTGGAAGTCCTGAAGTTTCTCCTGCCTTAGGAGGATTGACCCTGGCCTTGGCCCACATCCTGGCTCATCCGGCCTGCTTGCGGAGTCTCCGCACGTAAGGTACTAGGGCCTTAGACAACACCTTGTAGTTGGAACAGATCTTCTTGGTCCAAAATGGGACAGGGAGGAACAATGTGTGCTTGTGTGAGTCCCATTGACGACTGGGATTGAGACGTCTCGAAACTCTATGAGCTTTGCCTCAGGAGACAATTCTTCCTCACATGGCTCGTTTGGTGGCAACAATAGCAAGTCCTCTGACCTGCCTGGTAAGTTGACTTCCTCTTTTTCCATGAACGTTTGTGGCTCATGGAACTTAAACTCCTTTGGATGGCTTGAGCCCCTTGGCTCATATTGGCGTTTACTTGTGCTAAGTTAGCAGCCATCGTACCTATAGCCTCTATAATGGCTTGTTGGTGTAAGGTCGGTGGTGGTGGGTTGTTTCATCCACCGTCTCGGCGTCCTCTTCCTTGATTTGCCATCTACACACATGTCAAATAGCAATCAAACACTCACATAGTACCCCAAGATAGGGAATCAAGTTTAAACTTGGAGAGATTTTTTTTTTATCCTTGTCTCTTTAGTAGTGTGTATACCCCATACTAGTAGGCTTTTACACCATGAACTACACCGTTCATCCCTTTTTTTTGAAACCTAAGGTTATGTTTTCTAACCCTAGTGTTTCCCTTTTTCATATACATTTGACCATGTATATATTTCACATAGCATGTGCTACATAACATGTAGCAATTAAACACATAACATGAATGCAATGGTCTAGTCCCAATGCCCATCAAGCCCTAGGTAATTCATATACCTATACTCTGATACCAAGCTGTGACTGGTATCAAAGTCTAAGTTACACCATGGGCTCTCAACCTCTTTCACCCATGCAATGGAAGATGATAAACTAATATCCCACAAGGCCAATATAAAATCTATGACCTAAGCTCTGATACCAAGCTGTGACGCCCCTAAAATTGAGGGTTCCGTTGACCACTCGTGAACCTGCGAAAATACCTGTGACTATCACATCACCTGACATCACGTCTAACACATCCCTATAACCGGGATTATAACCCACATGAGGATCGTGTTTTCTTTAATAATTTAATCCTTTCGAGGTTCAACATACTTCAATGTATCTCATTTAAGGTCCATTTTTGTCATTGGAAACAAATAACACATAGCTCAAAAACATGGCAATGCATTCTTAAAATTTCAAATTTTTGAAAAACCTTCCGGTAGATTTTCATAAACCTTCCGGAAGACCGAGCATATTGGAACCTTATCTTTAAGAAAGATGTATCGACCTTCCGGCAGGTGTGTTAAACCTTTCGGAAGAAGTTACACACTGGATTCCCTCTTATTAAAAAAATGTGATGACCTTCCGAAAGGTTAGAATGGACCTTCCGGAAGGTTTCACCCACTATTCGACAACTTTTCCTTGTCTGTCCAAACATTACGGAAGGTTTGTTGCGACCTTTTAGAAGGTTTTGCCCACTGGATTAAAAATTACATGAACCTTCTGGAAGATTTTGTGGACCTTCCGATAGGTTTTACCTACTGGACAAAAAATTTACACTAACCTTCTGGAAGGTTGTTGTGACCTTCCGGAAGGTTTTGCCCAGAATTTCATGCTTCATCAAATTTTCATTTTCAATTCATCTAAAACCTTTTTAAACTCATTCCAAACATGGATAATGACAATTTCTACATTATACAGGATCCAAACAAGTCCTATTACATGCATTTGCATAATTTTTACATGTTAAAACTTGTTCCAACAAAACTTACACAAAATATGCCACAAAAGTTACAAGTCGGCTTTTTTTCATCGTTAAGGACCCGAATGCGAGACTACTCCCTTACCTAAATGCATATGCAATGTTCATATACAACATTCACAATCATATAATCATTCCAATCAAGAATATACATGATTCATGTTGGAATCTACCATGTCATGCCATGAATGAAATGAGATTCACTCACACACATCAACCCAAGCCCTCACCAACTCTCACCACACTATGCAAAGCAAGTGTAAAATCTTTATCATTGATGAAATATATCCAATGATCATTTTTGAAATACCAACTATATGTTTATGAAACCATTTCATTCATGGATGTTTTCCATCAAATGAAAAATTTGTATTACAAAATCATGTGTCTTTGTTGGGTATCGGACTTCGGAATTACACCGATTGACTCCGTACGCCATTACACTTTTTGAAATTGCACTGACGGAGTGTAAGAACCAGTAACCGGGCCTTGCATTCGATGACGTGTCTAGCCCTTCTTGCTATACCCAACACAAGTGTTCTTTTCTATGCAACCATGAAACTCTGTTGAACCTTGGTCCAACAGTACTAAACCCTCTTGTCATCCACCGAGGATGGTATTTGACCCAAACCATGCACCCACACCCAAAAAAAAATTTCAATGTCTCCATGCATATACAATGTAATGTACCATTGTTATTTCAATGTCATACTCATATGTAATAAATGTCATATGAGCAACTTTAATATATATTTTCATATTTCATGGTCATTCATATCATATGCATATAATAGCCAAATTTCATCTCAATGTTAATATATGAAAGAACATATATCAACATGTTCATATCCAACCATAATCCTTAAGCATGTTATTTTATATATGTCAATAACACATTTAATTCACGAAGGCATAATTAAAGCACATAGTATGCCCACACAATATCAAGTTCCATGGAATTGCACAAGTAATTACCACATATCAATTCCAACATAGGAATCTGTTTTAACTCATTTCATTAATTTCACAACATAGGCAAGTGATACATATTTCTATCAACCTACCCATTACATATAAATAACATATGTTATAAATAAACCTAAGTAGAAAGGAACCCTACCTCTTAAAGTGTGAAATCAATTTCAAGAAGCTCCAAGAATTTAGCCCAAGCTCTAAACCAAGCCCCTTCAAAATCTCGTCTTTCAAACCTTTGGTGAAAAATCTCGTTTTTGGTATGTAGGCGTAGCCTTCAACAAGGAGACCGACTTTAACTCTTGGCCCGAGTGGATTTGAGCACTCAAGCTTTCTAGATCGTAGAGGGAAGGTGGAGAACTCAAGTCTTTTCCCTCTCTTCTTTTCTCACGTCGAAACCGGCTAAAGAATAGAGGAAAAATCTGATTTTTCTCCTATTTATACTCTTAGAATACTTTGCCCATAACGCGCCACACGACCCTATTTTTTCGGATACATTTTCATCCCGAAACGATTAAATTTCATCCCGGTTTAAGTTCAATTTATTTTTTTTATTTTAATTTGCTTGAAATTATTTTTTAACTTTCAAAATTTTATTAAAAATCTCATTTTTAGGTCACCCGAGACTTGACTGTCTCGTAAAACGTGAAAAATTCTGACTATCTCGAAATTCGATGAAATTTGACGGAATAACTAGATTTCGTAAGACGAATCCAACGGTGAGATCCGTCTCCTCATCTAAGATCTAGAAAAATTCAGATTTTCAACCCGCACTATAGCGACAAATTATCGTTTTGCCCTTGTTTACAAAAGTTTAAATTTTTGCGAGTTTTACACTAAGGGACATACAATAAGAGCTTTATCGAACTATGGTGTAACTTCCACTTTTTATAAATATATCCCTCAAGAGCAAGAGACTCCATTGAAGAATGGATTAACCGTGCTTTTGAGCTGATGAACCACTATAACTCTTCTGTGTAATTGACCTCATTCTTCAAAATTTAAGTTCTCAAGAGTCTTGAAGCTCAGACTGAATCGTTTTGTACGCCTTACATTCACTGTTCTGCTCAATTGTGTTATACACATCATCACCTCCTCTCATATCACAAATTGCCCAAAAAACAACTAAATTCAAAAAATGAAAACATTTATGGGAAGACATCTTGAGTTATTTAGAATTTTCTGAAACGATATTATTATAGATTTTTGCTTCATTTCTCTCTTGATCTCCAAACAATGTTGATATATTACTAACATTTAGTAAGTTCATATCTTCTCTTTTCACACAATATGAACTGTCAAGAATCAAGAAGTTACAATACAACTGCTATTATATGCTTGAGTTCTGTGTTTCTTGTCATATGCATGGCTGAGGACTAAGAAACACTGAGCTTGGTGCTCGAACTTTGGATTAATGAGTTTCCACACCATACGAAAACGCGACCTCAGGCTCACATGGATGACCAACGGCAATCCCTTCCCCGATTCGAGCAAGTCCTGCATGCTTCTCCCTGCACCATACATCGGCTTATTCCTCGTTCCCACGGATAATTGGAACGATGTTGAAGTATCACTGCCTGCATATAGTTCTGGACCCTGCATGGTTGAGGTTAGAAGCAAATATTTAAGGCGAATCCTAAATTATCTTCTTGTAGTATGATACAAAAAACCATTACTAAGCTACATTTTAGAAACCTGCATGACCCTCTATGGTTTGGATCAAAGTAAAATTGTTGCGAATTTCGGGAAAAATAAAATTTGTAAGCCAAAAAGTTCATATTTTTAATATCATAGTTGGCAGAATGACTCTTACACGCTAGCTATTACATATTATATTTCTTTTTTGTTTTTTTGGGGAATAAATCAGTACCTCTCTTTCTCTTTCCTTTTTCTGCATTAAGGGGATTTTTCAATTTGCGTAAAATTTGAAGAAGATGATGCTAGAAAACTAAAAAAAACATGAAGGGTATTATTATCGTTTTACACTAAATTGTTAGTCATCTAGTCTTGAGCTTTAGGTGATGAAGTGTAGATTTCTAAAATAGAAGAAGGTAAAGTGTCACTAACTTAAACTACATATGTGCAAAATTTAATGTACACACTATCATCGTAAAACATTGAAATTATAGGTTTAAAAATCTAAGAACGGAGAAAAAACCCATGCACATAATGAAATGAAACAAGTTACAAAGAAATAACACAAATGTATAATACTTACAGTTGAAATTGCGAAAGGGAGATGTCCAAAGGACATTGCCATGACTGGAGAGTGAATGTAGAGGCCAAAGACCTTAGACTTGTTATCTAAAACTAGTTCCATGGAACAGTTGCAGGTAAGAATTTCGGTAGTGACACCAGACGCATCCAATCCCTCTCCTAGTTCGAATTGCCGAATTCCCGCCATCTGGAAAAAAAAAAAATCATACTACATTTAAGAAGAATCAAATTTAAGCTAGCACATAATTATTATAGAAAAATCATAGGAAGAAGAAATCAAATTTAAGCTAGCACATAATTATTATAGAAATCATACTACCTGTTCTTCCAAAATCTTAAAGAAAGTTGTCTTAGAAAGTATATCAAGTCCTCAACATTTCCTCATCTTTTCCTAGCAACATTTCCACCTCACATGTTGATGAGACATACAATCAAGTGCATCCATATGCCCACATGGGTCGGGTTGCGGTACTCGAAAGATAATTTTTTTGATATATACCTTTACTTTTATCTAATAAAACTAGAAGACGTGTAAATTTTTTTTATTATACTATTTTTCATTATTTTATTACCGGCATCCACCCCCGTGCGGTGCATGGAATTTGCAATCCCTATCCACCTTCACCCTATCCCTAACCATCTCTAATTTTAATGTTACCGAACAATTACCTGTCAAAATAATAATTTTTAAAATTTAAAATAGTTTTGAAAAGTGATTGAAAATACAAATTTGAAATAATTTTAAAAAGTGGCGGGAGTTGTTATATACGACATATGAAATAATATAATTAGATGAAACTAATTAAATATTTCAAAATTCTAATAATTAAACATTTGAAAAGAAAAATCTTCTTAAGACCTCTCTTTTTTAATTTGATTGTTATATATATATATATATATATATATATATAT
>CAUOFW020001036.1:611959-689573 GCA_963454935.2 Ilex paraguariensis | reverse complement strand
TATATATATATATATATATATATATATATATATATATATATAATTTTTTAAGTAAATAATTAAAATTATTTAAATCAAAATTTACGACTAATCAAGTACGGTACGATAGTCACGGTTACAATAGCTATATCTTTGCCCACATAGATTATGTACCTCTCTGGTTCAGGGATGCAGACTTTTGACAATTCCACCATAATTTTATCTTTGGTGTTCAATCAGTAACTTTGTATCATTCACAAAGAGGAGTTAAATGAACTCAGAGCACCATTTCTTTATCTCGAAACCAACACAATTATAGAGCATACATACAGGCTGATGCAACTTGATATCGAAAGTTATAGTTTCTTTTATCATACTAAAATGTCATGGTACATCATGAACGTTAATTTGTCTGAGTTGGTTGTAGCTCTTTTATTATAAAAACAATTGTATAAATCAATAAAAAAAGATAGGTTTTGTTAAGTAATAGTTACAGGACTCAATGAGTCTTGTCGTGTTGGATCTAAATCGTGTCCTGTCAAAATGTGTTCAACTTATATCCATCTATTTATAATTGTGTATATTCGAATTCGGCTCTAGGCTCGTGTTGTCTGTTAGTGTTATATAAGTGTACTAGTTATTGTTCGTGTTTGAATACACGAAATAATAACAAAAATAGTCAACAATAAATATATTTGTATTAATACTTAAAATCAATTCTTAAATATAGAGGAAAGAAAAAAGAATTTAAACACAAGCTATAGTGAGAGTGAGTGGTCGTAGTAGTGGTAGTGGTGGAAAACAGTGATGGTTGTGGTGGGTGGTGACGACCGTGGTGGTGGTGGCTGTCGTGAGTGGTAACGGTGATAATGGTGGTGGATTTTGGGGTAACAATGGTGGTGGTGGGCAGTGACGATGGTGGGGGTGAGTGACGAAGGATGCTTCTAGGTGATAATGTGATGGATGGTGGCGAAAGGCGGCGGTGGCGGTATTGGTAGGGGTGGGTGATAGTGAGTGGCAACAGTGGTGAACAATGACGGGATAGTGGTGGTTAGTGATGATATGTGTAGTGGAGGTGGATGATAATGGTTGGCGACGGTGGTAGACGACAATGAGTAGTGATAGGTTGTGGTAGTGGTAGTGGTAGTGGATGCCGGTGGGTGGTGGTGGATGTTGACAGTGGGCGATAGTAGAAGTGAGATGATGATAGTCGTGGGTAGTGGCGGTGGACGACGGTGATAGTAATTGGTAGTAGATAATGGTGGAGCAGTGGGGGTGGGGGCGAGGGTAGGGCGTCGGGGGTGAGACAATGGTAGTGGTGGTGGTGATAGTGATAGTGGAGATGGTGGTGGTAATGCAGCGGGGGTGGTGGTGGTGGTAGGGTGGCGACAGTGGTGATTATTGTGGAAAAGGTGGTGGTGAGGTGGTGGCAGTTAGAGTGATGGTGGGGCGGTGGTGGTGATGGTGGCGGTTTTAAACACTACTTTTTTTTTTTTTTTAAATGTTTATGAAAAGTTAGAAGTCTTAGAATCACTTTTTAAAAGTCACCATAAACACACATTTAGCGGCCTATTTTTTTTTTATTAAATTTGGGGTATTAATATTAGCCGTCAGATTAACTTTAGAGTAACTATTTATGATAAAATTACTATATTTGAATATGAAGTTATAATATAGAAGTATCACCTCTAGATGTGAGGTGAGTTTACAATCTCTTGACGTGGGATTACAACCTTTTAAGATAATGTTATTATATTTAGAGACAAAATTATTATCATTATAGATAAAATTACAATCTTTAAAAAAAAGGTACAATTTTTATAGGTAAAATTATTACTTTTATTTAACAATATTTAATAATAAAAAATTTACAATCACACATTTTTTATGGTACGACACAATTATTTGACTAAGCAGTATAATGTTTAGGGAGAATTACACCTAGACTTTCTGAGATTTGTTATTTAATCACTCAGATCTCCTGACAATTGAAATATTACACACAGACCTCCTGAGATTTATACGCGTGTAACACTTAGACCCCATATTGTAAATATATCTTAATAAATTATACTTAGACTTCCCTAAAATTTGTGAGTATATAATACTTAAATCCTTTAAGTTTAAAATATTATACTTAGGCAAAAAATATTTCAATCAAATATCACATATAAAATATAAAATATTTTAAATTTTACAACTAAAATTCATATTCTATTATATCATTTATTAAAATAAAATCAAAAATTAAAATTAAATTTTTTTAAAAAAATTGTAATTAGTATACAATTATATTGTCCATTAGAAATTAATTTAGTTGTTTAAACGACCAAATTAAAATACCAAACTGCTCCAATTAAGTTTAAAAGATATTGTATCTATTATAGTTTGATTCCTTATTTAATTTTTTAGTTTTGTTCTAATAGATAGTATAAATAAATACAAACTATGTTTTTTTTTAAATAAATTTTTATTTTTGGTTTTATTTTAATAAATTACATAATAGAATATGAATTTTGGATGTAAAATTCATATTCTATTATGACTGACTTAGACCCATTGTTTGATTTTTTTTTTTAGTTTTATTCCAATAGAGAGTATAATTGCATACTAATTACGATTTTTTTAAGAAAAAAATAAATTTTTAATTTTAATTTATATCAATAAATAATACAATAGAACATGAATTTTGATTATAAAATTTAAAATATTTGATATTTGATATTTTATTGAAATATTTTTTGTCTAAATATAATATTTTAAATTTAACAGGTTTAAGTATTATATATCTATAAATTTAGGGGAGTTTAAGTGTAATTTATTAACGGATATATTTACAATAGAATTCTAAGTGTTATATGTGTATAAACCTTAGGACATCTGTGTATAATATTTTAAATATTAAAGAGTTTGAATGATTTAGTGACAAATATGAAAGGTGTTCGGCGTAATTCTCCCTAATGTTTGTGTTAAAAGGACGGCGACATTTCTCAAACATCATAGAGGCAAATCGAGCAAGCATGGAAGACACGTCACTAGCAACGACAACGATAAGACACCCAAGACGACAAAGTACAACAGCACAGTGATAATGACAAGAGACAACGATAATAACATTTTCATATTTCCACGTCAAAAAAATATTTTTTAACATAGAACCGAATATAAAAATTTTAAGTTATATTATAATTTTATTTGGTCAAATTACAATAAAATAGAATTTTTAGAATTCATCTCGAGATTTTTAGATCAATTATAATATTTTGATTCGGAAAAATTATAAATTCTGGTAATTTATCTCTTTTGGTATCTAACTATAATCCAAACTAAAATGTATGTATGAAAAAATTTTTTACATGATGTTTAGACTTATAATAATTACTCCCTCAAAATTAATAACTAACTACCGTAACTTGAACTAAATTAGAACGTGCCAATAAGATCAAAAGTCAAGCTCAACTAAGGAACCACACCTAAAAATGCAAGAACTCTCTATTTTATTTTATTTTATTTTACTTGATTTTGTCTTTGTTTGATCTCTTCCTTTATCTTCACCTTTTAGTACCGATAAAAATAATTCTCTTCCTAGCAAGGTCAAAGAGTAAAGGCAGGGGCATGAGGTTGATGAAAGGGCAATGGCACCACCCCCTTCCCAAGAATTTGGTAAAGAATTGCTTATTATTAATGAAACAGAAAAAAAATTAAAGAAAATAGAAGATTATCAAATTTAAGCTTTTGGGTAAAATTGAATTCCAAAAAATGTTGGACTCAAGTCAATAAATTCAAATCAAATTCAAAAAAATTGATTCGGATATTTTTAACCGTTGAACCAAAAAAAAAAAAAAATCAAACCCAAGAAAATTTGTTGCCCAAAAGTGAAAAGATTGTGTGATCCTTTTTTTGAGAAAAAAATTTGGGAAATTGGCAAATGCTCCCCCAAAAAGGAATGAAAAAAAAAAGAAAGAAATAAAAAAAAAGTAATCCCAAATTGAAGAGATAGAGAAAGTAAAAAGGTTGAAATATTGATTGCCAAAAGATCCATGGGCTTACCTCTGTCAAACCAATATTATGAAGCCCAACTAGACCAAGCAAAAATTCTAGCAGGGCAATGCTTGAATTGTAACTGATTTGTTGTCTACATAGCCCATTCAACTTGTGTACAACATGACTTATGGAAACACTATGAGTTTAGATTCGGGAAAAATGTTATTTAGATTTAATTTGAGGACCTAATCAATTATAACTATTAGATTGGAAATGAATTTTACTCAGTGTTGAAACTCATAACTAATCTAATGACTGCATTGAATTAAGTTCCTTTATAAAAAAAAAAAAATTTATACTGAAAAAAATTTATGCGGTTTTTTTTTTCGATTCAATTAGGAGTTTTGTTTGAAATTTGTGTATTTTGCTTCCAAAGACCAGATTGAATGGTGGCTAAAATGACCCAAACTAGCTCTAATCTGTATGCTTAAGTAGGGCTGTTGGTGGGCCATCTTGTTCCAGGGCAGCCCACGACCCCATAAATTGTGGCCCAATTGGTTTAAGCGGTGATATTGTAACTATCACTCTTTAAAATATTACTATATTTGGGTATTATATCATTTTATTAAGTCTTGATGCCATTATTCTTTCTGTTTTTTTTTTTGGGTTAACAATCAGGGTATTTAGGTCAACTTACACATACTTCGATTAATCCATTTTTAAGTTCGGTCAAATGTAAATTATTCACGCCGGGACTAAAGTATTCATGAGAGATAAATTTCTCGTGACCTGAAATTAAGGAGTTATTAAAATTCAAATTTAAGACGTCTGAATTTATAATTTTTTTTTTTATCTCTTTAACTACCTTGGGTTTGATAGCATTATTCTAACTTTAACTTGTGAACTAATGCAATTCTAAACGTTTCTAACATATTCCGTCGCACAACCATTCCACGAAGAAGACCACTCTTTAATCTATTCATCCATTCGATATGTATGCAAACAACACCAAAATATGTGCTATATAATGCAAAACTCCTGCTCACTCTATGTTTTCTTATGTGATGACGAAAATTTTTCAAAGGCATGACCACATTAGAGCAAGCTTACATACTTACAATTTTTAAAAAAAAAAGTTTAACTATACTTATAATCATTCAAGTTTCAATTAAATTAAGATTATCTCTGAACAATAATGTTATGCTGATCAAATTTAAAGTTCAAATGATGTGGTAGTACATTATTTGGAGTTTTTATTGGGGCACAAGTGACATGACACCAAATAAAGAAGTTCAAGTCAACTGTCATATCATTTGACTCTAAATTTAATTTTAAAATTTAGTCAATGTAACATTAGTGATCTATGAAAGTAAAGCTTAAGATGTCTAAACTTTTAGTTTGACTGCCATGTGAGTCCTTACTTTATTTCAACTACATACATGAAGTAGTGTGTGTGTTTGGGGGAGAGAGAGAGAGAGATTATGCACCTTAATAGACATCTTTGGTGGTGGAGGCTTAGTAGCTAAATAGAAAACAAGCAATGCAACTCCAAAGCTCACCATAAACCTCCAACTTATCTGCAGAAACATCCACGCAAACGAAGAAGAATAACCAAAAGAGAAATATCTCAACCACACACCTTTCCTCCCAAACAATTCCTCTTCAGCCTCCTCATCCTCATCTTCTTCATCTTCACCGATCTCTTCTTTTGCGAAAACCGGACGGGTGTCGCCATTCTCGGTCCCATTCCCATGGCTTTGAAGATCATAGACCATCTTTTTCTCGTGCAAGAACGAGTTGTTTGATCCACGAGAAGAGTATCGAGAGAGTGCAAATTGTGTAGCTTCTTGGCCTGTGCTTGTAATTGGGTTGTTCATGGAGGTTTCGGATCGGAGAGGAGAGTGGAATGCTGATTCATTGTTGTTTCTGAGCTCGCCGCTATTGGCATGAGAGACTGTGGATGGGCTATGTACGAAGTATAGAGCATATGGGTAGGAGCGAAACAATGCTTCTTCTTCTGAGTCCCTCCTGTATTTAGTTGTCGCCATAGTTGAGAGAGAGCGAGGGATGGTTTCTGACATTGTGTTTGGGTCTTTGAAGGGCTTTTTAAACTGGAAAAAGATAGGTTGCTTTTAAGTTTTGAGGGAGGCTTGAGACTATGAGCCACTTAGATCCTTAGCCAGTCAGTTTCGTAGTCATACAGTTTCTACGTTCGATCAACGTAAAAAATAAAAATAGAAAACTAAAACATAAAGTTTGTTTGGTAATCAAAACTTACGTACGGTGTGTTTTATTGGGTGGATGAGAAAAATATAAGAATAAAAAGTGAAAATGATGCATTTTTTATCATTTAAAGAATAAATTCTTCCTTTCCCTGTTTGGTAGGAAGAATAAATATTAGGAAATATTGATATTTTTGTGTGTGGTCGGAAGGAAAAAATATAAATTAGTATTTTATTATTATATTTATATATGCAATTCATATATACAAAATATGTAGCAGGAAAATAAAATATATATGCATATATTAAAGGATATAAACTTTTCATCCACTGTTCCTCATAATTTTGAATGAATTGATTTTAGTTAGATGAAAAGAAAACTAATCTATCCATTATTTATATCCTTGTTATTTTTCTTTCTTACTAAACATGATATTTCATCTATCTTTTAAATTTTTCATCATTCTATTTTTCTGTCATACCAAAAACATTAGAGAACTTATATTACTGGATAATTTTATGTGCATTAATTTTGTGCACCAAATCAACTGTAGTCGTTAGATCAATGATAGAATTCATTGATCCAATAGCTACAAGTAATTTAGTACTAGTTTTGCTTCACATTTTTTGTGCACATAACATAGAGTCGAAGAAAACAATAGCAATCAAACAAGTTTTTGCTCTTTATTTTGGCAAAAACTAAAAGCGAAAACCTAAAAACAAAGCGGCAATTAAAACACCCTTACATTGTACAACTCGGTAATATTACAATTACAATGCTGAATTCTGAACATATAAAAGTTTAAGTTCAAAAAAACATATAAAAGTGCAACGACGGTCAAGATTGATCTAATGATACATAATTCATGCCAAAAAAATTTTTCGTCTAAAAATATTAACTTATTTGTACGATCCCTAATACTAAACAACTCAATCAATACACTGTCTAATGTCAAAACATAAATTATATTCGATTCATTTTTTAGTATGTATAAACTTGAATAGACCAACATCCAGCCAAATTCGAATTGCTCCATTCATTTAACTGTTTTGATTGGCCGACCATGGATAGGTAGCATGTGAACGCATATAAGAATAAGAAGGGATGTCAATATAATTTTAAGTGGATTTAGATCGCCTTCAATATAATTTTTTTTCAATTCTCTTCTTAGCAGAACATCCTTTATTAATGAGTGAGAGACTTACTTATATATAATGAGTCTTTCTTGAATGTATGGTAGATGATTTGCCACGAAAAAAATCAAATAAAAAATATATTAGAGGGATTCTTGTTCTATTTTAAGTAATACAATGAATACCCTCATAATTAAGTCTACACGAGTAAATATTCATTATATCGGTGATACCACATATCACAGGTGAATCATGGAATCGGTAATAAATAAAAATAGAGAAATGTTATTTGGACCTTATTTAGAGACGTAATGATGTATTTGTCATTGAATTAGTTGTGAGCTCCATATAATATTAGAACTCACAACTAATTCAAAGATTACATTGAAGTCACATCATCGGGTCCTTAAATAAAATCCCTATAGCATTGCTCATAAAAATATACCACATAGAATAAGTGAACCCTATTATTTTAAGGTGTTAGTTAATCATCAGAATAGTTATTATAAGTCACTGACGACGTAGTATTACCGTTGTAATGAATATTTTTTTGTACAGTGGCTAGGAATTAAAAATAAAAAATGGCTCAGACATTGGTGTATGGACGGCCGGCCGGCTAGCCGCAATGGAGCCGAAACATGGTAGTGTTGTCCGAGAATTACGGAAGCACCACTAATTAATTTAGCACCAAGGTATTTGGCTTTACACCGAATTGTTTCTGCTTTTCATGGCTAACGGAATGATATCAAATCAAGCACGCTTTACCTTTTTTAACATATTATTTTTATTTTTCAATGAATAATTTACATTTTACACCCTTAAAATTAGCGCCAAATTGCAATTTAGTTCTTAAATTTTTAATTGTAACAATCTAATTCTTAAAGTTTCAGTAATGTCGTAATTTGTTCTCATAGAACGTTTGGGTATATTTGTCCATAAAAAAACTTATTCATATTTTTTTCTCTTTCTCATGGTATCTTTTAGATCCTTCCTCGGTACTTTTTTGGAATCTATCATCTTTCTTTACCTTAAAATCAAATAAAGTAAAATAAGAATTTTTTGCTCAAGCGGGAAGTAATGCATTGGTCTACTGAGGTCATTTTGTTAGAGCAAATTAAGGTATTAGATGTAAGGGTTAAATTGAAACTTAACTAAAATTTAGAGTATTTGATTGTTGCAATAACTGAATGCATAGTTTAAGGGTACATCTTTTAAATTGTACATTTTCTTTTTAATCTAATCCTAGCACTCATAGCTTATCCATGAGGCTGAGAAAAGGTACTAGTATAAAATATTAAAGTGTTAATTATATTCTATTGCATGTTGTACTCTCATCAAAATAGCTAAACACACACAATACTCAGGTTTTACTGATTTGGATTAAATTCGAGTTTTTGTTGAACTAAGATTGAGGTCTCTTAATTTAAGTTGAACTTAAAATAACCTGTCAATTCATCAAGTTACACCTCAACTTTAAAATTTTTTTTTTAAAAAAAAACAATCGAATATAAATAACCTTGTTCACGATTTATTTAAATTAATGTATTTCATGATCACAATGACTCATTCTTTTCATCATGTGCATAGAGTGAAAGGGTTCAAATTATTTTCCATTGAGAGAGAGAGGGAGAGAGAANAAAAACAATCGAATATAAATAACCTTGTTCACGATTTATTTAAATTAATGTATTTCAGGATCAAAATGACTCATTCTTTTCATCATGTGCATAGAGTGAAAGGGTTCAAATTATTTTCCATTGAGAGAGAGAGAGAGGGAGAGAGAAGAATTAATGAGCTATAAACTATGCAATGTTAATTGCGTTTTGCTTTCTTTGGAAGAGATGCCAGGGTGGGGCACAAGAACCCATCATTATTGATGGTAATAGTGAGACAATTGAGAAATAATCAAATTGGGGGTAGCCTTCGCTTTTATGCCAAGACATAATGAATTGTATATTTCAACCATGGCCACCACTATCATCATCATCTTCATCAAATACATGCATTTTGATTTTGTTGCTCAAAAGAAAAATCTTTTCTTTATTTAACTTTTTTATATGGGTATCTTATGTTTCACATTACAACCATGGACATGGGTCCTTATGGTCCAATGCAAGAAGATTGGAAATGTTACATATAATTACTATATATCGGATTCCAAAACTCTCACCCCCTCCCTCGTGCACTATACCCATATTTAGTTCTCATTTGATTTAAGAATCGGAGAGAGCCCATCGGCACCAAGTATGATCACCAAAACCTTTTTCTTTTTTCCTTTTGCAAGTTACTTACTATGTGGAGCTAATTTTGGACTTATTTTGGTTGACGATAAGCTAATTTGTTATTAATCCAAGTTCATCTTTATTTTCAATAAATACGAGCTCACTGCAAGGCATGAAAAAACAAATGTCATCTTCAAGTTTGTGTTTTTTGTGTGTTAGTATATGTGTATTTTTGATATATTAGTTCGTGTATTTTTAGTATATTAGTATGTATTCATATTAAGAGTTTTAATTATTTTACGAGTTAATGAGTTTAACCTAACCCGTTATGATTCAATCTATTATAACTTATTTATTAAACAAGTTAAAAACAAATTGAATTTATTTTATACACAACCCATCTAAAACCAAATCATAATCAATCCAACCGGTTCATTTATCAAGCAATCTATTTACTAATTCAACGAGAATAATGCATTAGATCTTTAAATTAGATCTCCTAATTAAATACATGTAATATTATTGTTACTAAAATTTTTGCCCCTACTACAATAAATTTCCAACTCCACTGTTGCCTTTGAGTCACCTCTAATGGATTTGCCACAAGCATAGCCGACGGGTTGCTTTCATGAACTGTAATTTACAAAACAACATTGAGTGTACCATGGAAGAAACAGGGAGAACATGGGCCAAAAATGTAGCCCTCTCTCTCTCTCTCTCTCTCTCTCTCTCTCTCGCCTTTTCTAAAGAAGAACAGCAGTGTATTCTTGAGACTGTTCTTGACCATATGTTTGAAGCTAAACATATCAAGAGTCCTGACAAATCAGAAACAAGGAGAGTATAGCACTGCAGTGACCGCAGGTATATATTAGTAGGGTATGACTGGTAAAAGTAAAACAATGAGGATTCAAACCTGCAAGTTGGCATTCTTCTATACTGTACTGCTCAAGGTTAGCAAGGGTTCCTCCTATTTTTCAACAGGGACAAGCAATGTATTCATTACATTCTCATTGCTGAAATTTTGCTATTGCGATGTGGATGCGATTTTGAAAAATCTTGTGATTCAATTAATCCATGTGAATTTTTAAAGTTTAGTACCAAGTGTGAATCAAAGAAATTGCACTAAACTCCTAGCAAATAGTTGTCTACCGAGTTTAACTAGAAATTCATCATGCCAATAATCAAAGCATAAAAAAGAGCAAACAAAAGCAATCCACAAACGCAAAAGAACACAACAAGATTTTACGTGGAAACCCTCCAGTGTAGAGGGAACAAACCACGGGGCAAAGCGGCGGCGGAACTTCATTAATTAAACTTGATAGTACACCTTTTTTTCTCAAGTTTTTGCCCAAAAACTTGAGAAATTACAATCAATTGTATCTCTCCAATATAAAAAAAATTTCTCTTCGAAATACATTAAGTCCAATCCTCACAAAGCTGCTTGTTCTTTTTTTCTTCTTCTTTTTTCTCTTTCTTTTTTTTTTCTCTCTTTTTTTCCTTTTTTTTTTTCCTCTCTTCTTCTTCTTCTTCTTCTTCTTCTTCTTCTTCATTGCTCCAACCGCCATGCAGCACGCAACGCCATATACTGAACTTATTGCTGTGTTTTGAACCTTCTTCATCGAACTGGAGTTTTGCCTCCGATCGATTCTTCACCGCTTAATCTTCTCCGCCTTGACGAGACTGAGAACCGTCTCGAACTCTTTCGTGGAACAAGGCAAGGTTATCGGTTCCGCCGCCGCTTGTATGATTTCATCTTGAAATTGAAGGAACAATGCCATCAATCTTATTGAAGACATCCACGTGACTGGAATCTCATACCTCTTGCTCTCTTCACCCACATATACCGGAAAGAACCCGCTTCGGACTCGTTCCTTGCCATTTATTTCCTTGAGGATAACGTATCCATCGCCATTCTTCTTGGTCAGCTTCTTCACCAACCAGTGAAGTTTTCCTCCAGCCATCTTAAAAGACAAGATCTCTTTGATGCTTCTAATATGGAAAAGGGACTAAACGAAATTTAGGGTTTGGAGATTCTTGAGAGGGATTGGAGATTCTTGAGGGGAGTTGGAAAGTTGTTAGAATCTGAGAAAGTTGGAAGGGTTTGGGAAATTCTTGGGGACTGGTGATACCTATATCTGTATTTATAGAGGACTGATGACACCTAAAGTAGTGTCCTAAAAGGTTTGTAAGCCTCTGTTTTTCAAGGAATTTATGCATGTGTGTGTCTTTATGGATAGGACTAAGGGTGGTTTGTCCCCCACATGTTTTAAAATATCAATTTGCCACTGAAATTAAAAGTTATGTCACATTGTAGCCTCAGCTATACTCATTCATTTAAAACTACTATTAAATATATATCAAAGAAATCGAAACAAAAATAATAATTAAAGAAAAATTTCAATATTTCAAGGTGAAATATTTTGATATATATTCACCGATGCCTTTAAAATTTTTTGATGTGTTTTAAGATATATTACTATATTTTGACTAATATTTTTAATTTTTTATTAATTTTTATTTTACTTCTAAAAAATTTCGGCACTAAAATAATACACAAAAACGAAATTTTGATTATTACCTGTATAATAGATTGAAATAAAATTGAATAAATTTAATTTTTAATTAGTAAATATTGATGAGGTGGATTTAATAACTAATGAAGTGAGTATAGAAAAGATAAACTTAATAATTTAATATAAGAGGATTAAATAAAGTGGGAAAGGTGATTGAAGGAGTGAAAATATCTCCACCCTCAAACTTTTGGTTGAATTAGGTTTCCTAACCAACTTGGTTGTCTACCAAAAGAGTACTACTTTCCAAACTAAAGATCACTGTAGGCTAATACACAATTAACCTATTCATCTAATTGGCCAGTGATATACAGCATAAGTAATTTGTGCACTTAACCAAATTCAAACCCATAAATTGCGTAGGATTTACAAATCCTAATAACGCTTCGCATGTCAATATGACAAAATTAGGGGCGAAATTTTTGACACAACCTAAAAATACAAACTCGAACTCGGCATAAAATTAGAAGGTTAGTGTTGATAATTTTTCAACACGAACTCGTAGATGACATGATCTATTAACACGAATAATAAATGGATTGAATTAGTGTCAAATACGAACAACACAAAATTGACACGATTAACACCTTTAAATAATATTATAGAAATAAAATTCTAATTATTTGTTATTATTTATAAAGCATTGATATAGCTATTGTACAAAAAAGTCATTGTTACTCATTATTATTGCTATGTTTATTAAGCTAAATTTTAATTTATAGAAAAAGTATGGGCCTGATTCAATTAATTGATAATAGAATTCTTAGACTTCAATTTTAGCGTTAAGTTCTTTACTCGAGATTTATATGGGTTAACATGAATACAAATACGAATTCGATACGAAAATAAACAGGTTAGTCGACATGACAAGATTAATTAAATAAGTTGGGTTAGAGTTGACTAATGTTCGACACGAACCCACAATGACATAATACAACAACACAACACGATTGTCACCCCTAACCAAAATTACTTTAGTTTTGATTGAAATAATGTTTCGTAATCAAAGATGGTTCTCTACCAAATGACACTTATTTACAGAAGGTTCCAGTAGATAATAAATACAACAAGCTAATCTAATTGGCTTTGAAAACAACAATAAAAATTCGTCCACTTCTTAGTAGTCAAGCGTAGGCAAAAAATAGAATTTTGTCTAATAAGCTTTTCATATTCAGAAACCTCAGTTCAAAAATAATCTAAAAAATTTTAATATTTATCTATACATTCCTGAGATAGATCAGCAACTGCTCTGAAATGAAAATAATTATACATCAATATCTGCCATAAAAAGGACCAAGTCATAGCAAATAACCCAAAAATTAGCTCGTACTCAATAGCATCTTCACCGTCTAGAGTAATGATGAATCGAAAAACATCATGCGTTGATGGGTGGTGAGGACTCATATCAACTATCATGGGATATTTTCTTATAGCTGGTGGAGTTATAAGTTTTTCTCCATTCATTCTTCCATGAATTACTAAAAGTGAAAAGAAGTTCATCAAAATTTAAACGACCAAAAAAATTCGTCAAATTAATGAGTTTGTGGTTCTTGAATATCCTACTAACCCATTATTTCTTTATGGAAAATGGTATTTGGACCTAATTTGAGGATATCATTTGGCGACCTAATGATGCACAATTATTGGATTGGTTGTGGACTCTATCTAATATTGAAATTCACAACTAATCAAATGGTTGCATTGAAGTCATATCTTTAAGTCCCCAAATAAAGTCTATGTAGCATTGCTCTTTTTTTATATACTGCTCTATTTTTTTTTTTGAAAAATAAGTTAATAGATATTGAAGTTTTCCTGGAATTTTTCTTAGACCTCTCTAAGATAAAATAGTATTTTTTGTGCAACTCCAAGTATCAAGTAAGTTTCCGTATTTTATTGGTGAAACTGACAACTTGAAATTCAATAGACCCCTTGTTTTGTTTATTTTCTTCTCGTGAAGTACCGAAAATGAATGAATTTTTTACCATAAAAAAATCTCCTCCTCTTGTTTTTACTTTACATATATGTAATTTTATTGAGTTTCAATAATAACAACAGTAATTTGAATGTAATATACCTAATAATCTCATTTTTTTATCAACTCCTAATTTTATCAATTAAAATGAATCAATCAAATTGGATTCGGATAGANCGTCCACTTCTTAGTAGTCAAGCGTAGGCAAAAAATAGAATTTTGTCTAATAAGCTTTTCATATTCAGAAACCTCAGTTCAAAAATAATCTAAAAAATTTTAATATTTATCTATACATTCCTGAGATAGATCAGCAACTGCTCTGAAATGAAAATAATTATGCATCAATATCTGCCATAAAAAGGACCAAGTCATAGCAAATAACCCAAAAATTAGCTCGTACTCAATAGCATCTTCACCGTCTAGAGTAATGATGAATCGAAAAACATCATGCGTTGATGGGTGGTGAGGACTCATATCAACTATCATGGGATATTTTCTTATAGCTGGTGGAGTTATAAGTTTTTCTCCATTCATTCTTCCATGAATTACTAAAAGTGAAAAGAAGTTCATCAAAATTTAAACGACCAAAAAAATTCGTCAAATTAATGAGTTTGTGGTTCTTGAATATCCTACTAACCCATTATTTCTTTATGGAAAATGGTATTTGGACCTAATTTGAGGATATCATTTGGCGACCTAATGATGCACAATTATTGGATTGGTTGTGGACTCTATCTAATATTGAAATTCACAACTAATCAAATGGTTGCATTGAAGTCATATCTTTAAGTCCCCAAATAAAGTCTATGTAGCATTGCTCTTTTTTTATATACTGCTCTATTTTTTTTTTTGAAAAATAAGTTAATAGATATTGAAGTTTTCCTGGAATTTTTCTTAGACCTCTCTAAGATAAAATAGTATTTTTTGTGCAACTCCAAGTATCAAGTAAGTTTCCGTATTTTATTGGTGAAACTGACAACTTGAAATTCAATAGACCCCTTGTTTTGTTTATTTTCTTCTCGTGAAGTACCGAAAATGAATGAATTTTTTACCATAAAAAAATCTCCTCCTCTTGTTTTTACTTTACATATATGTAATTTTATTGAGTTTCAATAATAACAACAGTAATTTGAATGTAATATACCTAATAATCTCATTTTTTTATCAACTCCTAATTTTATCAATTAAAATGAATCAATCAAATTGGATTCGGATAGAGTTACAAAAGGATGATAGGTTTTTGCACTCACAAAAAGCGGATAATTTATATTTACACCAAAAATAAAGAAGATTTTGTTGATTCAATTCACTTTATTTTTAGATGTAATTGATACTTCATTGACGTATATTAGAATGAGATATAATACATGGTGTGTGTACATCAATTTACTTTCATATACCATAGATTTTTTATGTTGTTGTTTGAAAATAACGGAATTATATTTCACAACANGGTGTGTGTACATCAATTTACTTTCATATACCATAGATTTTTTATGTTGTTGTTTGAAAATAACGGAATTATATTTCACAACATTTCTATTCGTTAAACTGAAATAAATTAGAATTCTAAATTCCGTACAAAGTCTAGATGACAAAATATTTTTAAGAACAAGTAAATTTGAATGATTTTTATCTCTATTTCCAGTAATTCTTTGACATTTGGAAATAGATTCATCAAAATCTTTCTTCCAAAGAATGATGATTTTTTTTCTTGATCAAAAAAAAAAAAAAAACATAACCTCATTTTTGATTTCTTTAATTAGTTTGACGTTTACACTTATGAACCAATAAAATACCTTTGGTTTAATACATAATAAACTGTCCATTATTTCTTACAAACAGACGAACTGATTCAATAATTAAAACCCCTTTTTTGATCAATTATGTAGGAGTTAAATTCTTTTGAATTGACATTATATTTGTACTCAATTCTTCTCTTTTAATAGAGGATATAAAAAATTTTCCTGGATTTCTCAGCCTAAGCAGGACACAATATACCATAATATTATTGATTATTATTTCATTTATTTGATTAGAAGCATCTACTTCCGTGTTGCCCTTATATTGTTTATTTTTGGTTTTACATTTTTTCATATTTAATCGCGCATAATTATCTTCNTTGACATTATATTTGTACTCAATTATTCTCTTTTAATAGAGGATATAAAAATGTTTCTTGGATTTCTCAGTCTAAGCAGGACACAATATACCATAATATTATTGATTATTATTTCATTTATTTGATTAGAAGCATCTACTTCCGTGTTGCCCTTATATTGTTTATTTTTGATTTTACATTTTTTCATATTTAATCGCGCATAATTATCTTCGATATCGTATCNTTAGAAGCATCTACTTCCGTGTTGCCCTTATATTGTTTATTTTTGATTTTACATTTTTTCATATTTAATCGCGCATAATTATCTTCGATATCGTATCGTTGGTTTGAAAAAAAGGATCAAAGATTGCTTTGCTTTTGTGCATCTGAACCCATATCTCCTTGGTCTGCGGGTTCTTTTTCTTCTTTATTGTGATTCTTTAATGCAATTTTTTTTTTCATTTGATGGTATAAATAAAATTCCCTTTTTNCAAAGCGGCGGCGGAACTTCATTAATTAAACTTGATAGTACACCTTTTTTCTCAAGATTTTGCCCAAAAACTTGAGAAATTACAATCAATTGTATCTCTCCAATNAACCACGGGGCAAAGCGGCGGCGGAACTTCATTAATTAAACTTGATAGTACACCTTTTTTCTCAAGTTTTTGCCCAAAAACTTGAGAAATTACAATCAATTGTATCTCTCCAATATAAAAAAATTTTCTCTTCGAAATACATTAAGTCCAATCCTCACAAAGCTGCTTGTTCTTTTTTTCTTCTTCTTTTTTCCTCTCTTTTTTCTCTTTCTTTTTTTTTTATCTCTTTTTTTCCTTTTTTTTTTCCTCTCTTCTTCTTCTTCTTCTTCTTCTTCTTCATTGCTCCAACCGCCATGCAGCACGCAACGCCATATACTGAACTTATTGCTGTGTTTTGAACCTTGATCATCGAACTGGAGTTTTGCCTCCGATCGATTCTTCACCGCTTAATCTTCTCCGCCTTGACGAGACTGAGAACCGTCTCGAACTCTTTCGTGGAACAAGGCAAGGTTATCGGTTCCGCCGCCGCTTGTATGATTTCATCTTGAAATTGAAGGAACAATGCCATCAATCTTATTGAAGACATCCACGTGACTGGAATCTCATACCTCTTGCTCTCTTCACCCACATATACCGGAAAGAACCCGCTTCGGACTCGTTCCTTGCCGTTTATTTCCTTGAGGATAACGTATCCATCGCCATTCTTCTTGGTCAGCTTCTTCACCAACCAGTGAAGTTTTCCTCCAGCCATCTTAAAAGACAAGATCTCTTTGATGCTTCTAATATGGAAAAGGGACTAAACGAAATTTAGGGGTTGGAGATTCTTGAGAGGGATTGGAGATTCTTGAGGGGAGTTGGAAAGTTGTTAGAATCTGAGAAAGTTGGAAGGGTTTGGGAAATTCTTGGGGACTGGTGATACCTATATCTGTATTTATAGAGGACTGATGACACCTAAAGTAGTGTCCTAAAAGGTTTGTAAGCCTCTGTTTTTCAAGGAATTTATGCATGTGTGTGTCTTTATGGATAGGACTAAGGGTGGTTTGTCCCCCACATGTTTTAAAATATCAATTTGCCACTGAAATTAAAAGTTATGTCACATTGTAGCCTCAGCTATACTCATTCATTTAAAACTACTATTAAATATATATCAAAGAAATCGAAACAAAAATAATAATTAAAGAAAAATTTCAATATTTCAAGGTGAAATATTTTGATATATATTCACCGATGCCTTTAAAATTTTTTGATGTGTTTTAAGATATATTACTATATTTTGACTAATATTTTTAATTTTTTATTAATTTTTATTTTACTTCTAAAAAATTTCGGCACTAAAATAATACACAAAAACGAAATTTTGATTATTACCTGTATAATAGATTGAAATAAAATTGAATAAATTTAATTTTTAATTAGTAAATATTGATGAGGTGGATTTAATAACTAATGAAGTGAGTATAGAAAAGATAAACTTAATAATTTAATATAAGAGGATTAAATAAAGTGGGAAAGGTGATTGAAGGAGTGAAAATATCTCCACCCTCAAACTTTTGGTTCAATTAGGTTTCCTAACCAACTTGGTTGTCTACCAAAAGAGTACTACTTTCCAAACTAAAGATCACTGTAGGCTAATACACAATTAACCTATTCATCTAATTGGCCAGTGATATACAGCATAAGTAATTTGTGCACTTAACCAAATTCAAACCCATAAATTGCGTAGGATTTACAAATCCTAATAACGCTTCGCATGTCAATATGACAAAATTAGGGGCGAAATTTTTGACACAACCTAAAAATACAAACTCGAACTCGGCATAAAATTAGAAGGTTAGTGTTGATAATTTTTCAACACGAACTCGTAGATGACATGATCTATTAACACGAATAATAAATGGATTGAATTAGTGTCAAATACGAACAACACAAAATTGACACGATTAACACCTTTAAATAATATTATAGAAATAAAATTTTAATTATTTGTTATTATTTATAAAGCATTGATATAGCTATTGTACAAAAAAGTCATTGTTACTCATTATTATTGTTATGTTTATTAAGCTAAATTTTAATTTATAGAAAAAGTATGGGCCTGATTCAATTAATTGATAATAGAATTCTTAGACTTCAATTTTAGCGTTAAGTTCTTTACTCGAGATTTATATGGGTTAACATGAATACAAATACGAATTCGATACGAAAATAAACAGGTTAGTCGACATGACAAGATTAATTAAATAAGTTGGGTTAGAGTTGACTAATGTTCGACACGAACCCACAATGACATAATACAACAACACAACACGATTGTCACCCCTAACCAAAATTACTTTAGTTTTGATTGAAATAATGTTTCGTAATCAAAGATGGTTCTCTACCAAATGACACTTATTTACAGAAGGTTCCAGTAGATAATAAATACAACAAGCTAATCTAATTGGCTTTGAAAACAACAATAAAAATTCGTCCACTTCTTAGTAGTCAAGCGTAGGCAAAAAATAGAATTTTGTCTAATAAGCTTTTCATATTCAGAAACCTCAGTTCAAAAATAATCTAAAAAATTTTAATATTTATCTATACATTCCTGAGATAGATCAGCAACTGCTCTGAAATGAAAATAATTATACATCAATATCTGCCATAAAAAGGACCAAGTCATAGCAAATAACCCAAAAATTAGCTCGTACTCAATAGCATCTTCACCGTCTAGAGTAATGATGAATCGAAAAACATCATGCGTTGATGGGTGGTGAGGACTCATATCAACTATCATGGGATATTTTCTTATAGCTGGTGGAGTTATAAGTTTTTCTCCATTCATTCTTCCATGAATTACTAAAAGTGAAAAGAAGTTCATCAAAATTTAAACGACCAAAAAAATTCGTCAAATTAATGAGTTTGTGGTTCTTGAATATCCTACTAACCCATTATTTCTTTATGGAAAATGGTATTTGGACCTAATTTGAGGATATCATTTGGCGACCTAATGATGCACAATTATTGGATTGGTTGTGGACTCTATCTAATATTGAAATTCACAACTAATCAAATGGTTGCATTGAAGTCATATCTTTAAGTCCCCAAATAAAGTCTATGTAGCATTGCTCTTTTTTTATATACTGCTCTATTTTTTTTTTTGAAAAATAAGTTAATAGATATTGAAGTTTTCCTGGAATTTTTCTTAGACCTCTCTAAGATAAAATAGTATTTTTTGTGCAACTCCAAGTATCAAGTAAGTTTCCGTATTTTATTGGTGAAACTGACAACTTGAAATTCAATAGACCCCTTGTTTTGTTTATTTTCTTCTCGTGAAGTACCGAAAATGAATGAATTTTTTACCATAAAAAAATCTCCTCCTCTTGTTTTTACTTTACATATATGTAATTTTATTGAGTTTCAATAATAACAACAGTAATTTGAATGTAATATACCTAATAATCTCATTTTTTTATCAACTCCTAATTTTATCAATTAAAATGAATCAATCAAATTGGATTCGGATAGAGTTACAAAAGGATGATAGGTTTTTGCACTCACAAAAAGCGGATAATTTATATTTACACCAAAAATAAAGAAGATTTTGTTGATTCAATTCACTTTATTTTTAGATGTAATTGATACTTCATTGACGTATATTAGAATGAGATATAATATAAGGTGTGTGTACATCAATATACTTTCATGTACCATAGATTTTTTATGTTGTTGTTTGAAAATAACGGAATTATATTTCACAACATTTCTATTCGTTAAACTGAAATAAATTAGAATTCTAAATTTCGTACAAAGTCTAGATGATAAAATATTTTTAAGAACAAGTAAATTTGAATGATTTTTATCTCTATTTCCAGTAATTCTTTGACATTTGGAAATAGATTCATCAAAATCTTTCTTCCAAAGAATGATGATTTTTTTTCTTGATCAAAAAAAAAAAAAAAACATAACCTCATTTTTGATTTCTTTAATTAGTTTGACGTTTACACTTATGAACCAATAAAATACCTTTGGTTTAATACATAATAAACTGTCCATTATTTCTTACAAACAGACGAACTGATTCAATAATTAAAACCCCTTTTTTGATCAATTATGTAGGAGTTAAATTCTTTTGAATCGACATTATATTTGTACTCAATTCTTCTCTTTTAATAGAGGATATAAAAAATTTTCCTGGATTTCTCAGCCTAAGCAGGACACAATATACCATAATATTATTGATTATTATTTCATTTATTTGATTAGAAGCATCTACTTCCGTGTTGCCCTTATATTGTTTATTTTTGGTTTTACATTTTTTCATATTTAATCGCGCATAATTATCTTCGATATCGTATCGTTGGTTTGAAAAAAAGGATCAAAGATTGCTTTGCTTTTGTGCATCTGAACCCATATCTCCTTGGTCTGCGGGTTCTTTTTCTTCTTTATTGTGATTCTTTAATGCAATTTTTTTTTTCATTTGATGGTATAAATAAAATTCCCTTTTTATTTTTTTATTGTTAAAAGAGAAATATTATAAGAGTATAATTTGAAAATTTAATTTAACAATTTAATAGATTATCATTATTGAACGAGCCGAGAGTCGCACTATTGAATGCAATCTATCTACTATTTCAATAATATTAATTAATTAAATCCATAAATTAGATCTTCTAGTTAAATACAATAAATATCTGGCTCCACTCCTACCTTCTGAGTCAACTCTAATGGGTTTGCCACAAGTATAGCCGACGGGTTGCTTTAATGAATTGTAATTAACAAAACAATCTTGAAGGTTTGTTTGGTTGACGTGTTATAAGTGAATTAAATATTGTATTGTATTATTATTTATTTTATCGTATATTTTTAGTAATATAGACCTGTATTATGGAGAGATTTTAAAACTATTAAGAGAGATGGTATTTCAACTAAAACGTATTATTGTACACATTTATTATTATAATCTTATAATTAATAAAATCAAGTTGTCATTAACGTAACAAACACTTCACCGCACTGATTGAGGATATATTTGTTAATTCAACATTAATACGATAAAATAATTCTCTAAGCATTTAACCAATTAGATTAAATAACTATTATTCAACACTTATGTTGTGTATTATCAAGTACCAGATAAAATTACATATTATTCTAATACCTTATTTAATCTTATCTTTTTGTATTGTATTAGGATGAATTATTTTATCTAATCCATTTATCTAATTCGACAATTAGAAGAGTGTCGAATGTACCAAGGAAGAAACAGGGAGAACATGGGTTAAGAATGTTAGGGTGTGTTTGGATTGCATCTCAAAAAATAATTTTTGAGAATAGTTTTAGAAAAGTGTGTTTTAATGTTTTTTGAGACAAATAACTTATTTGGTTAAATGATTCTAAAAACAGTTTTATAAAATAAAAAACAATAAAATCTGTTTAGACAGTCTAAATATATGTTTAAAAAATTAATAAAAAAAATATGACAATTTGGATTGCATATAAACAAAACAGATTCAATGACTTTTATCAAAAATAAAATCAATTTATATATAAATTGTTTATATCAATAAATTTATATATCAATTTCAATTTATAATAGGTTCAATATCAATTTATATATAATAAATTGAATATCAATTTATAACATATTCAATATCCATTTATATATAAAATCACTAAACCAACACCATAAATTTTATTTCAAAAAAAATAAAATAACGTCGGATCTGAAGCACCCTGAACCAACTCTGGCACCATCGGAGCCCTAAATGTTCATGATGACTGCAAGCTGAAGTTTTTAGACTTGGAAGGCAAAAAGAACCTCCTGTTTCAGATCAGCCCATTGAACCAACTGAAAGTTATGAGGATTTTATTACAAGCCTCCCTACTAATGAGTGCCGATATGCTGTCTTGAATCAACGCCGGATCTGAAGCCCCTTGAACCAAATTTGAACCAAAAAATATCAGATCTAAAACCCCTTGGTTTATTGATTATATATATCTCAGATCTGAACCAAAAAATCAGATCAGATCAAAAACAAACAAAAACAAAATCAGCTTTATGTTTGACGCCGAAAAACTAGAGAAGGCGCCAGATCTGAAGCAGAGAAGATTTGAGATCACTGGAGAAGACTGTGTGTATCGTCTGGTTTACGCCGGAGTGGAGAGAGAAATTCGGGGAGAGAGAAAGGCCAAAAAATAAAAGAGAGAAAGGCAAAAAAAAAAAAAAATTATAATAAAATATGTTTTGCTGCTAAGAAGGTTCGAAAAGGAGACCTCATTTATGAGGAATAGGTGTTCTCCGTGTTTTTAAACTTTTGTCTCCAAAACACCGAAAACAAGCCTAGCTTGTTTTTTATTTTTAGTTTTTTACTTTTTCTTTTCCCCAAAAATTGGAGAAGAAAAAATCAAACCAAATATCTTTTCATTGTTTTTAGTGTTTTGAAAACTAAAAACAGTTTTCAAAAATTAAACCAAACAGCCCTTAGTCTCTTTTCAGTCTCTCTCTCTCTCCTCCCATTTCTAAAGAAGAACAGAAGTGTATTCTTGACTCTTGAGAATGTAACTCATTTTTATGTTTTTGACAATATGTTTGAAGCTAAACATATCAAGACCTCAGAGGGATTCAAACCAGCAATTTGGCATTCTTATGTGATCAATGATAAGGGGTGCAACTCGGGCAGGTTGGACAGTCAATCCTAGACTAATCCTAAGTATGTAATTTTTATCCTTAACCTTAACCCTAATCTTATTTCGGGTTGAGAGACTCAAATCGAGCACTACCCCGAGTTTAATTCGGGCGGACTCAGGTTGAATTCGGGTGAGTGATTTCGAGTTACTTTACGGGTTCAATTTGGGTTGAATTCGGGTTGAAACCAAAATAAACTTGTTGTTCTAAACCTGATACATATATTATATAATATTCACCTAAATTAACAACTAACAACTTCAATTAACAAGTTTTTAACATAAAAATCATAATATTAAGAACTCAATATTTTAGATAATATAACTATAGCCATACAGAACACAAATAAATACAACCAGAAGTTTTGTACAAACATAGAGTTCACTACTTAAATAGTAAGTGAGGGAGGCTCACAATGAAGATTTCAGAACAGATTAACCCTAAATTTAAAAATGTATTTATATGGTTATGAATATTCGGGTTGAATCCGGTAACCCGATGGGTCAACCGAGGCCCGTCCAAATTGAATTCAGGTTTGAGTTTTTTGATCTAAATCCAACCCAAGTATTAAAAACTCTAACCCTAAATTTTTGGGTCATACTTAGGTTAAAATCAGTTATCTTCTCCTTCCATACACTGTCTGTAACCAAGTTGACTGTAGATTGAAGGTTTTATTTATGTCCAATGGTTGAACATACCCAAGATGCCACTATCCATCGTTGTCACCTCCATAGGCTTTGTACATTCGCCTTTTGGAAATCAACTCCTAAATGACTCACAACTACTAAAAACGAAAACTCAAATTGCTCTAATCACCAATCTCCTATGAATCTCGTTTTATGAAATTGGTCATGGGTTGATACAATTGGACCAAAATTTTTGATCTTAGTCATTAAAAACGCATAGCATTACCCGAACAATCCAGCCCATGGTACCAAATCATGTTAATTAATAAAGTTCAGTACTAAGTGTGATGAACTAAACTTCTAGCAATAGTTGTCAGCTGAGTTTAACTAGAAATTCATCATGCAAACAATCAAAGTATAAAAAAGAGCAAACAAAAGCAATACACAAACACAAAAGAACACAACAAAATTTTACGTGGAAACCCTCCAGTGTAGAGGGAAAAAACCACGGGGCAAAACGGCGACGGAATTCCATTAATTAAATTTAATAGTACAACTTTTCTCTCAAGTTTTTTCCCAAAAACTTGAGACATTACAATCAATCGTATCTTTCCAATGTAGCAAATTCTTCTTTTCCAAATACAATAAGTCCAGTCCTCACAAAGCTGCTTCTTCTTTTCTTTTGGTTTCTCTCTCTTTTTCCTTTCTTTTTTTTCTCCCTCTCTTTGTTTTCCTTTCTTTTTTAACCCTCTTTTTTTCTTCTTCGTCTTACTCTCTTTTTTTTACTCTCTTTTTCTTCTCTCTTTTTTCTTTTCCTTCTTTTTTCTCTCTTTTTTTTTTCCCTCTTTTTTTCTCTTTTTTTTTCCTTTCCTTTTTTCTCTCTCTTCTTCTTCTTCTTCATCATCGCTCCAATCGCCATGCAGCACGCAACGCCATATACAGAACTTATTGCAGTGTTTTGAATGTTGATCATCGAACTGGACTGTTGCCTCCGATCGATTCTTCACCGCTTAATCTTCTCCGCCTTGACCAGACTAAGAATCGTCTCGAACTCTTCGTGGAGCAAGGCAAGGTTATTGGTTCCGCCACCGCTTGAATGATTTCTTCTTGAAATTGAACGAACAATTCCATCAATCTTATTGAAGACATCCATGTGACCGAAATCTCATACTCTTGCTATCTTCACCCACACATGCCGGAAAGAACCCGCTTCGGACTAATTCCTTGCCATTGATTTTCTTGAGGATAACATATCCTTCGTCGTTCTTCTTGCTCAACTTCTTCACGAATCAATGAAGTTTTCCTCCAGCCATCTTAAAGGACAAGATCTCTATGATGCTTCTAATATGGAAAAGGGACTAAACAAAATTTTGGGTTTGGAGATTCTTGAAAAGGGGTTGGAGAGTTGTGAAAATCTGAGAAAGTTGAAGGGGTTTGGAAATTCTTGAGAGGGAATGCAAATTTTTTATGATTTGAGGAGAGGATTATTGTAACACTCCACATTTTCTTTTATATATGTATATAGATATATAGTAAATAATTGTGATAAAAAAAAAGTGGATATATGTAGTGATGTGTGTTTGAATTTGGTAGATTGGAAAAATAAAGATTTAAAATGTTAGTGAAAATAATAGTTGAAATTTGGTTTTAATAAGTGAAAATATGAAATTTTAGGTCCTAGAACTTGTATTAAATAGGTTTGGTGTAGAAATACGTGTTAGAGAGGTTTGAGATGGATTTGATTGGCTTAGGAATGGATTGGAAATGGAAAAGAGACGAAGACAGGCTGTGAACAGTGCACTGTTGCAACTTCAAGCTCGATTTAGACATTGATGAAGTCAATATCTCTCAAAACTAAAAAAATGAAAGTTTTAGAACTCTTTCGTATCATTCCATAACATCTTGAATCATCTCAATCGGAGCTTGGATGAGAGAGTTATGCTCAGATAACGAAATGATGTCGAAATAGTCCAATTAGTTTCGTTTTGTATTTAATGTCTCCATTTTCATCCTAAATCAAAATATAAGAATAATGAGTACTTTTAGGTTTCAAATAAATATAAAAGGTTTGAAGAAACACCCTTTATCACATTTTATTTGCAAACATCGTAAAACTTCATTAATAGTCGATTCGGATGGGTAAAATAGAAATTTTAATGTTTCGGGTGTACGTTGACTTGAATTTTGAGATAAATCATAAAAATAAATATTTTTAGGTTAAAATAACATTAAAAATGAATCCAAAACGTCGAAAAACTTTAGGGTAGTCATATGGATCAAATTGGAGATTCTTAGTGGCAAAATCGTAAATTTGGAGAAACCCAAAACAGCCTGTGAACAGTGTTTTTCGGGGCTGCTATGTTTTAAACTCATTTTCATCTCATTTTCTCTCATTTCCTTCACTTCCCTCACACCCCCACACCTCTTAAAACCCTAGAGGGCATTAGAGAAGAAGAACGGAAGGGAAAACAAGAGATTCGTGGGTGATTCAAGATCAAATATTCTTGTTCTTCACTCTAAAACTAAGGATTCAAGGTATGAGTTTTCTCTTATTTTCACTTACATTGAGGCTAGGGTATTTATATATGTATGTTTTGGCTATCAATGGTATATATATGCTATGTAATCATTATCTCTTAGGCTTTTTGCAAGGATTACATGTTTTGAACAAGTAGGGTTTAATACCCATGAAATCTCATTTCTAGTTTTAAAACCCTAATTTTTGGAGAGTGATGTATTTCCTTCCTAAATACTTTATTTATTATGGATTTCGAAACCTTAGTGCTTTGTGTTGGGTAGAAAAATGATGTAATTGTGATCTCATGTATTTTCTTAGTTAGTTGTGAAATTGTTATATGATATATTTTGAGAATTTTGGATAGATGCTTGTAAATTGAGATAAATGTTGGAATTGTATGCTTGATTGGGTTGTTTATGATGCACATGAGTGAGAGATTCCTTGTAAAGATGCTCACCCCTTCCCAAAAGGTTCTCGGTAAAGATGCTTGGGAAATAATGTAGTGATTGGTGAGAGGTTCCATGTAAGGATGCTCATCCATTTTCAAGAGGTTTCCAGCAAAGATGCTTGAGAATCAAATGTGACCTAAAATGGAGGTGGAGGTTACCACAAAGTATGCCACCTACCGAAAGAATTGTTGGGAATTGGTTATGACAATTAATGGTTATTATTTGTATGTGGTGCTCATTTATTCATTTAAGTAATGTTTTTAAATAAAATTGAGATCCTTTTTAAATGTCACTGTTTTATTTCAAATTATGTATCTATGTTATGTTAAAATTAAGACAGACCGTTTTAAATGCTTTTCTAAACCTTGTATGAGATTGAGAGAATTTTTCTACAGAGCTTCGTGCTCACCCCCTATCGCTAACATTTTTCAGATTACCCGCTTGAGGAGGAGGACGTAAGGGTCGAGAAGCCCGAGNTTGTCTGGGTTTGAAAGAATTTTTTTACAGAGCTTCGTGCTAACCCCCTATCACTAACAATTTTCAGATTACCCATTTAAGGAGGAGGACGTAAAGGTCGAGGAGCCCGTTTCTTGGGAGACTCCACTGGACGGGAGTGTGGATCCCGAGGTGGACGCATAGAGCGACCTCCTTTCCTTTTGTACTAGACTAGGACATTCTTTTGGAACATTGTGTAGTCTAACTTTTTTTGTTTATTCCGCTGTGTTTCTTTAATTAATTTTTGAGATGTAATAGTCATGACCTGAGCTTATTCTTTTTGGATAATATTGTAAATATTCGTGGATGACAAATGAAGTCTTGTTTCTTAAGAGATTATATTAGTGCTCTCATGATATGAATGATTTTAGAATGTAATGTCATTCTGGGTGTGTTTTGGGGTGTTACAATTATGGGCCTATATCTGTATTTATAAGAGTATAGGACTAAGGGCGGTTTGTTCTCCCTATGTTTTAAAATCTCAGTTAGCCCCTAAAATTAAAAATTATGTCACATTGTACCCTCAACAATTCAGCCTAGAGAATGCAATCTCAGACAATTTTAAGGCTCNAGGGCGGTTTGTTCTCCCTATGTTTTAAAATCTCAGTTAGCCCCTAAAATTAAAAATGATGTCACATTGTACCCTCAACAATTCAGCCTAGAGAATGCAATCTCAGACAATTTTAAGGCTCAGGGGAAAATTGTTACATGCTTCGTATAGCTGTTGGTGGCACACAATTCTGCTTTGATACTTGTGGTCAAGTTCAATTTGCCAGAGAATCCAGTAACCCAAAGGCCTCGGTCATTTTTGACTAATCCTCCCATTTTTGCTGACCATGGTTTCTCTTTCAAGCATCACTCTGTGTTGAGTTTGTATGTACCTGCAGAGGGAAGATACCAAGCAATTAGTCTAGTCTCACCGTTCATCCTTACTACTTTTCGTAGTTGGAAAGCACTGTTGATTTCAACTGGAAGTTTAATTGCATTTCTGATCACAAAATCGTGGTTCAGTGGTCACTTTTCAGTGCACTCTTTATTTCCGTCCTTCCATATGCACCATAAAAGACAAATAAACAACAATGGTCATGTGGTGTATTTCCATAACATTCCCCCTCCTCCCTCTCATTATTCAGTTCGTAAGACTCGGGCCTTGGCCTTAGGGTCTCTCCTGCTCAGGGACGACTCTTGACATTTTTGGGCATAACAGCGGCAACTAAAAAAAATGTCTTTTATTTTTAAAATAATATTTTATTAAAATTTATTCTTCTTATTTTTTTAGATACAAAAATATTAATTAAGGTTTTATATTCAAATTTTGTTGTTAAATATTTTTCGATTAATAGTGTTATTAACCCACTTAATCTTTCTTATGACATAATTGATCTTAGATAAGATTTTATCCATTTTAATTTTGAAAAACTTTTTTTTGCAGAAACAACAGTTACATGAATTGTCAATAATATTCTATATGCTATGCATGTATTCGAAAAATAATCTGATCACTTTATATAACTTAATATTTCAATTGGAGTATTTTTTTTCGTAGGTTAAATTTCCTTTAAAACGTTTAGTTCTAAAAACATATCTAAACCATTAATATCAGAAAAATTATCATGTTTTAAAAAACACTCGAGATCAAGACAATATTTTTTTTTAACTCTCATCTCCTAATGATTTTAATTTCTTTAAATTAAATAAAAAACCAAATATATTTTTATATATTTGAAATTGTTCAAATCTACTCTTTAACAAAGAAATAGTTTGATCTATGATATATATAAAATAATCAGTTCTAAAAGATTTTCAACATATTTTTTTAATTCATCGTCAGCATTCTCATCAAATTGTTTCTTCCTACAAATTGTACGTTTTTTACGAAATGTAGGTTCTATTCCCATTTTAATTGCAATCTCTATAGATGAAATCATAGCATTTGTAAATTCAATTTCTCTATATTTTCAAACAAAGAAATGAGACATTTTAATTGATTTATAGCGATATCAATATGCATGTCTTTTGATTGTAAATGTTTACTAAGTTGACGAAAAATAAAAAATACACTAAATAGTCATGTCCAATAAGAACTCAAAATTCTCAATCTCATACTAAACAGTTAGCTTTCATTCTTATTTTAAGATCTTTACTAGTTTCTCTTAATTGTAACAATGCATTTGTTATACTTTGAGCTTGAAATTTAATTGTTTTAACACTTTCGATTCGACTTTTCCAACATATTTGTGACAATGATTTAAGAGTTAAACCTAGAATATTATCTTGGAAAATTTTCATCGTCTTACGGAAGAAACAAATAATGAATATATGCATTATACTACTCCGAAAAATGACATAGCCTTGGGCAAGAGTTTGTCATATCGCAAAGTATTAGATTTAGATTATGGCAACCACATGGCGTGTAAAATATTGTACGATTTATATTTCAAAGTCTTTTTTATACCCCTTGATGTTTTCATTTCATGTTATATCTATTATGATACCCTTGTTCTCGTATATCATTAATATCCAGTTCGAGGTTTCTTATTGTATCTATGATTTTTTCAAAAAGACCTTTTCCACTATATTATATGCTTTTAGAAACTCTAAAAAGTATTTTTCTATTTTTATTAGACTTGTTGAAATATCTATATAACGTAATGTTTTTTTTTTAAGAGGGGGAAGGAGAAAGGGGACTTGAACTCTTGACTTCAAGAAGACAAAACTTTTATAATATAAGGAATATCATTGGACCAAATGCCCATTGATCTATATAACGTAATATGAGAGACATTTGCTCTTGATGACTTGAATCTAGTGTACAATCAAGTACAATTGCATATACAGTATATAGAGCAATGGAGTTCTATCTGCTACATATATTTTTATATTTCATATAAAATATTGAATATAAAGTGCTTCAAAATTAAGCTCATCTTTTAATAATTTAAATTTTTTCTTTGTTGAATGATTACCTAATCCTTGAATAAAATTCTTCTTTTAGAAATATCAATAGATATTTCAACGTAGCATTTTTAATTATGAAAAAGAATTAGACTTTGCATTAGTTCAGGAATCCTCACAAGAAATATAGGACTAAAAATATAGATTATATGGTAAAGAAAGAATAAAAAAAAGATCTCCTTTTTCTATTGCAATTATATCTTGTCTATGTTTTCATTCCTATTCTCCTTTCTCATAAAAAAGTGACTTCAAAACAAAGTAAAATATTAGTTCGTTCTTGATAGTTATTTCCTTAATCGATGGATAGGAGTACACTTTGGATCAGAATAATGAGAAGTCTTTCTTGATCATTTCTACTAACTTAAAGCCCCAATTAAAATTTCTTTTATGCATAAAAATATCTTGTTGGATAACTTACATAATCTTCGTTACAAATACTGTGTACCTTGATGTTCCTAGCCATCCACTCATTTCTACTACCTATGGAGGAAGATTCAACACTACACAGTATATTGCAAGTCACTAGGGACAGCGTGGCTTCACTGAGATTTGAAAATTGTCAACATAACCCGCAGGTACCAATGCAATGGTAGTTACCAACTCGATGCCTTTTTTTTTTTTGGTCAAGCCAACTCAATGCTTAAATGCATAGAGTTTGTGCAGGGGAACTGGGCCCATTCATGTCTCCATCATCTGGAGAAATTCTTTCATTCCTATGACCTGAGGTGGCTAAGGTGACTGCTGAAGCAATTTCTTGTGTTTCATGAAAGGTTTTTTGGGTCAAGACATGTTCCATTGAAATAGCATTCAGTTGGAAGTACTGTCTCAAGGCCTTTCCTTCCCTTGGAAGTCTGTCTCGAAGAGCATCTTCTTATTTTTCGTTGTACACTTCTGCTACACTAGGCTGAGCCTAATCTAATTTGTCAAATGCCGAGCCTTATATGTACATTTTATGATTTTTTTTATACAATCGCCATCCCCTCATTTTTGTCCAATCTCTTGTTATGGTAATACATGTATATGTGTGATAATTAATAGTAAAAACTTCATACAATTGATCTTTTGAATCCGATTCAAGCCATGATGAGTAATTAATCAATCCTTACTGCTTATATTTACTTTTATTTAACTCTTATACTTAGGAAATGAGACTCCATTTTTTTAACCTCAAATTTGACAATTTAATATCTTATGATATCATTGAATGAGCAAAAGGTCTCATCATTAAATAATATCCTATTTGTTAATTCACCATTAGTTCTCCAAGTAAAATACATGTAATATTATTGTTACTGCACAAGAGAATTCCTACAATAGTTTGAGATAGCGACCTTCAGTCTAGTGAACCGGCAACAATCACTGGGTCAAGAAAAGGGGTCAGGTGAACACCCGATTTATCCTCTCCGAAGCTTAAGTCAATATAAGATTGGAGGATTCAGCACAATATATCATGTATCGTGGTTCAATGTTACGTACCTTTGTTCATTTTGCTATGAAGTATTTATACTTGGAATAGCAATGAGTGCAAAGACTTCAAGTTTCATCTAAACATTCAATGCCTGACACCTTTACCCACAAAGATCTGAATGTTCTCCACCTAGATCTTCACATATTTAATGTTAGGATGATAGGACAAGTGCTCGGGGACACGCCAAGCACTTATGGCTATTCCCGAGCACTCAAGTGTTCAATGCTCGAGAAAACAATACCTCAAGGTACACCGAGGAGATATGCTCGGCGCAGTAGCCATTAGTGTCTAGCCATCATGACTGCAGGTCTAGGCTTTGAGGATGCAGGGGATCATTAATGGCACTGTCTCCATCACTCGCATCACCATAAATGAGTGGTCAAGTCGCATTAAATGTGGGTGTCAGCTTGAGTACTCGGCTTCTCCGAGCCATCCTCTCTCGGCTCCACTCCTTGGTGTCCTTTGGGCTCTATAACGGCTACAATTTTATACATGTCGATCTGAGGGTTGTTGTGCCGCCTAGAATCTCGCCAACTGCCTTCCAGCCTCCGTTATTTTTACGGCGTGGGCCAGGTGGCGCAAGGAGACTGGAGGCTTACCGAATACGCCTCATTAATAGGGACGGTTACTTGCACATCCAGCACCACCCTTTTTAAATCCCCTAATGATGACTTGAATTTTCAATTCCCGCCCCTTCCAATAGGGTATAAATAGGAAATGCTTGAGCTAATTCAAAACTTTTGCACTCTGAACTCTCTTTCAGTAATCAACTCCCGAGCGTTCTTCTTCCATCTCCCGAGCACTCTTCTATTATCCTCCAAGTTCCTTTCTTGAAGGTACATCACCTGTAAGTACTTCCCATCTTGTGAGTCTATTTCTCATTTCTTCTATACTTCTTTTTAGAGCCCTCCGATGGCTAGAACCAGTAGGACAGTTGAGGGAGCACCTTCCAGGGCTAGTGCTAACCGCAAACTCAGGAGAATCGAGGTCACTAATGAAAACATCGATGCCTTTAGGACTAGGTACCAAATTCTCGAGTTTGGCTTCACCTTCCCCTTCAATCCTCTTTACCATAGAAGGGACCTAGGAAGTGTAGACATGATGTCTTTCTAGACAAAGGCCATCATGGAAGGGGGGTTGACCTTTCCCATTCACCCCATAGTACTAAGGATGTTAATGCAACTGAAGTTTTTCCCTCTCCAATGCGGCGTAAACTTCTTTAGGATAGTCATGGGTGTAGTTGCCCTTAACACTCGGCTTGGGGTGAACCTGGGGGTAGATGAAATACTGTTTTGCTACGACTTAAGACTAGTCGCAAGGGGCAAGTACTACCTCTAGGCCCAAGATATTTCGATGTACTTGGTGACCCACATACCCGACTCGGACAAAGGGTATGTGGACGATCTAATCATGTTCGACGGGAGTTGGGAGAAAGGAGACGGGACCGAGTATGATGGATTGTACTGCCCCAAAGTGCTGAGGGATGAAGGTGTGTTGCACATACCCTAAGATTTGTTCGGCATCTTTTCATCATCATTACTAACCTTGACTGTTTATTTTTGTAGAGGGTTATCGGCGTGACTCTGCTCAGCCTTTGAAGTCCAAAGTCAAATTTGAGGACTTGCTAAAGGTTTGCTCTTCCATCCAGGCTAACCCTACCTCTTGGGCAATGCACGTTTTACTTGGCTTCCAGTCGACTTACAGTCGCTTCTCCCAGATCCCCCCGTCGTTCGACCCTTCACTTTGGGAGGATCAATCCTCGTTAGGAGAAGAAGAGGAGAATTTTAAGGAAGACGTCGACCGAGACTCCAAGCATACCCCTTCTCCATCCGAGCGCACTGTCCCCCTGAAGACGTTCAATCCACTACCCATCACCGTCGCATCAATGGAGGCCGCTGCCACAACGAGGAGATCCAGACTCTTGGGGCTTGCTGGGCCTTCAAATACTACCCTGATTATCTTGTTGCCAGCTTCACCACGGAGGCAACCGCCCCCTTTACCACCGCATCCCCAACCGTCTAGGGACCTTGTTATCCTACCAAGGGACCACACCCCAAGCCACCATGTCCCCCCCTCGGGCCATCAGCAAAGGGACCGAAGAGGCCGGGAGCCCGAGGGGTCTGAAGAACGTCGGTAGAAACACCAACTTGATGCCCTGGGCTAGGTCACCTCCATTGAATAGGCTCCCCGGACTAAAACCAGGAGGGGCCGCCCTTGCTGGAGACGGATTCGATCCTTCAGTCCCTAGACATTCCATTCACCGTCTCGGGGACTTTCCAGTTTGAGGTCGACATGGCCGTTTACCAAGGTTACAGAGACAATCGGCTTCTCCAAAGCGCAATTCAAAACAACATGGTGGTGAGTGCGCTGTCTACCCCCAACTTCTTTTTGCTTTGCCTACCTCTTGGGCAATGCACGTTTTACTTGGCTTCCAGTCGACTTACAGTCGCTTCTCCCAGATCCCCCCGTCGTTCGACCCTTCACTTTGGGAGGATCAATCCTCGTTAGGAGAAGAAGAGGAGAATTTTAAGGAAGACGTCGACCGAGACTCCAAGCATACCCCTTCTCCATCCGAGCGCACTGTCCCCCTGAAGACGTTCAATCCACTACCCATCACCGTCGCATCAATGGAGGCCGCTGCCACAACGAGGAGATCCAGACTCTTGGGGCTTGCTGGGCCTTCAAATACTACCCTGATTATCTTGTTGCCAGCTTCACCACGGAGGCAACCGCCCCCTTTACCACCGCATCCCCAACCGTCTAGGGACCTTGTTATCCTACCAAGGGACCACACCCCAAGCCACCATGTCCCCCCCTCGGGCCATCAGCAAAGGGACCGAAGAGGCCGGGAGCCCGAGGGGTCTGAAGAACGTCGGTAGAAACACCAACTTGATGCCCTGGGCTAGGTCACCTCCATTGAATAGGCTCCCCGGACTAAAACCAGGAGGGGCCGCCCTTGCTGGAGACGGATTCGATCCTTCAGTCCCTAGACATTCCATTCACCGTCTCGGGGACTTTCCAGTTTGAGGTCGACATGGCCGTTTACCAAGGTTACAGAGACAATCGGCTTCTCCAAAGCGCAATTCAAAACAACATGGTGGTGAGTGCGCTGTCTACCCCCAACTTCTTTTTGCTTTGCCTACCTCTTGGGCAATGCACGTTTTACTTGGCTTCCAGTCGACTTACAGTCGCTTCTCCCAGATCCCCCCGTCGTTCGACCCTTCACTTTGGGAGGATCAATCCTCGTTAGGAGAAGAAGAGGAGAATTTTAAGGAAGACGTCGACCGAGACTCCAAGCATACCCCTTCTCCATCCGAGCGCACTGTCCCCCTGAAGACGTTCAATCCACTACCCATCACCGTCGCATCAATGGAGACCGCTGCCACAACGAGGAGATCCAGACTCTTGGGGCTTGCTGGGCCTTCAAATACTACCCCGATTATCTTGTTGCCAGCTTCACCACGGAGGCAACCACCCCCTTTACCACCGCATCCCCAACCGTCTAGGGACCTTGTTATCCCACCAAGGGACCACACCCCAAGCCACCATGTCCCCCCCTCGGGCCATCAGCAAAGGGACCGAAGAGGCCGGGAGCCCGAGGGGTCTGAAGAACGTCGGTAGAAACACCAACTTGATGCCCTGGGCTAGGTCACCTCCATTGAATAGGCTCCCCGGACTAAAACCAGGAGGGGCCGCCCTTGCTGGAGACGGATTCGATCCTTCAGTCCCTAGACATTCCATTCACCGTCTCGGGGACTTTCCAGTTTGAGGTCGACATGGCCGTTTACCAAGGTTACAGAGACAATCGGTTTCTCCAAAGCGCAATTCAAAACAACATGGTGGTGAGTGCGCTGTCTACCCCCCAACTTCTTTTTGCTTTGCCTACACGGCCATTTTTGACTAAAGTTTTTTCGATTTACTGGCCTGCCAACAGATGGGGANCCGAGACTCCAAGCATACCCCTTCTCCATCCGAGCGCACTGTCCCCCTGAAGACGTTTAATCCACTACCCATCACCGTCGCATCAATGGAGGCCGCTGCCACAACGAGGAGATCCAGACTCTTGGGGCTTGCTGGGCCTTCAAATACTACCCTGATTATCTTGTTGCCAGCTTCACCACGGAGGCAACCGCCCCCTTTACCACCGCATCCCCAACCGTCTAGGGACCTTGTTATCCTACCAAGGGACCACACCCCAAGCCACCATGTCCCCCCCTCGGGCCATCAGCAAAGGGACCGAAGAGGCCGGGAGCCCGAGGGGTCTGAAGAACGTCGGTAGAAACACCAACTTGATGCCCTGGGCTAGGTCACCTCCATTGAATAGGCTCCCCGGACTAAAACCAGGAGGGGCCGCCCTTGCTGGAGACGGATTCGATCCTTCAGTCCCTAGACATTCCATTCACCGTCTCGGGGACTTTCCAGTTTGAGGTCGACATGGCCGTTTACCAAGGTTACAGAGACAATCGGCTTCTCCAAAGCGCAATTCAAAACAACATGGTGGTGAGTGCGCTGTCTACCCCCAACTTCTTTTTGCTTTGCCTACCTCTTGGGCAATGCACGTTTTACTTGGCTTCCAGTCGACTTACAGTCGCTTCTCCCAGATCCCCCCGTCGTTCGACCCTTCACTTTGGGAGGATCAATCCTCGTTAGGAGAAGAAGAGGAGAATTTTAAGGAAGACGTCGACCGAGACTCCAAGCATACCCCTTCTCCATCCGAGCGCACTGTCCCCCTGAAGACGTTCAATCCACTACCCATCACCGTCGCATCAATGGAGACCGCTGCCACAACGAGGAGATCCAGACTCTTGGGGCTTGCTGGGCCTTCAAATACTACCCCGATTATCTTGTTGCCAGCTTCACCACGGAGGCAACCACCCCCTTTACCACCGCATCCCCAACCGTCTAGGGACCTTGTTATCCCACCAAGGGACCACACCCCAAGCCACCATGTCCCCCCCTCGGGCCATCAGCAAAGGGACCGAAGAGGCCGGGAGCCCGAGGGGTCTGAAGAACGTCGGTAGAAACACCAACTTGATGCCCTGGGCTAGGTCACCTCCATTGAATAGGCTCCCCGGACTAAAACCAGGAGGGGCCGCCCTTGCTGGAGACGGATTCGATCCTTCAGTCCCTAGACATTCCATTCACCGTCTCGGGGACTTTCCAGTTTGAGGTCGACATGGCCGTTTACCAAGGTTACAGAGACAATCGGCTTCTCCAAAGCGCAATTCAAAACAACATGGTGGTGAGTGCGCTGTCTACCCCCAACTTCTTTTTGCTTTGCCTACCTCTTGGGCAATGCACGTTTTACTTGGCTTCCAGTCGACTTACAGTCGCTTCTCCCAGATCCCCCCGTCGTTCGACCCTTCACTTTGGGAGGATCAATCCTCGTTAGGAGAAGAAGAGGAGAATTTTAAGGAAGACGTCGACCGAGACTCCAAGCATACCCCTTCTCCATCCGAGCGCACTGTCCCCCTGAAGACGTTCAATCCACTACCCATCACCGTCGCATCAATGGAGACCGCTGCCACAACGAGGAGATCCAGACTCTTGGGGCTTGCTGGGCCTTCAAATACTACCCCGATTATCTTGTTGCCAGCTTCACCACGGAGGCAACCACCCCCTTTACCACCGCATCCCCAACCGTCTAGGGACCTTGTTATCCTACCAAGGGACCACACCCCAAGCCACCATGTCCCCCCCTCGGGCCATCAGCAAAGGGACCGAAGAGGCCGGGAGCCCGAGGGGTCTGAAGAACGTCGGTAGAAACACCAACTTGATGCCCTGGGCTAGGTCACCTCCATTGAATAGGCTCCCCGGACTAAAACCAGGAGGGGCCGCCCTTGCTGGAGACGGATTCGATCCTTCAGTCCCTAGACATTCCATTCACCGTCTCGGGGACTTTCCAGTTTGAGGTCGACATGGCCGTTTACCAAGGTTACAGAGACAATCGGTTTCTCCAAAGCGCAATTCAAAACAACATGGTGGTGAGTGCGCTGTCTACCCCCAACTTCTTTTTGCTTTGCCTACACGGCCATTTTTGACTAAAGTTTTTTCGATTTACTGGCCTGCCAACAGATGGGGACCATCGTGGAACATTTTTGGGAGTACAAGCAAGCGACGAGGAACACTGACTGAGCCTTGATCGCCAAAGATAAACACATATAAGGGGTGGAGAAGACACTTGCCAACCAAACTTGGCACATCACCGAGCTTATCCGCCAGCGCGACGCTCTTGCAACCGACATCGAGAAGGTGTATACAGGTGAGGCTGAGGCCATCAAGAAGGTCGAAGAGTATGAGCTTTGGGTGTTAGCCGCCAAGGTTAAGCTGCAGGACTTCGAGACTGCCACCAATGATTTAACAGCTAAGGTTGACGCCTTGACGACGGAGAAGTCGGGGGAACAAGAGAGCCTGCAACAAGAGTGCTAGAGAGTGTGGCTAGAGACTCAAGATCAAATGGTCCTTGCTTTTGAGGAGGCCAAGCAAAAGGCTTATAAAGAAGGTTGGGATGTCACTCTGCACGCCGCCAACATTGACTTGGGCTCGGAGTTTATTTCAAATGCACAGAGTCCTCGGGGAGCCTAGTAAGGAGATTTTTCCCGAGGAGCAAACTCAGTCCAAGCCCGATCAAGTGGGGACCGAAGGCCATAATGAACCCATCACACCTAGTGATGACTCTGATCAACCTTCTCCTATTCTCCCATATTTGTCCCCCGCCAATCAAAGTTATGATCTCTCTCCTTCCCCGCCCCTAATCTTCACGGGGGCACATGACCCCGAGCAGGATGAGATACTTAGTGTTGGTGAGGAGTCATTCAGGCGACGACGTGGTCAACTCGGCGGTGATAAAGTTCGTGGTGAAAAGCCTGCGGACCCAGGACTCGAGGGTTCTTAACTGTCTTGCTTGTACTCCTATTTTTGTAATTTCTTTGTATGCCTCGGGGGATGCAAAGCCCTCTTTTTGTTAATGAAAACTTATTTTTCCCTGTATGTGTTCTTTCATTTTTTTTCTCTAATTGACTGCCCAAGGATCATATCATCTGACCTCGAAGTTCTCAATAGGTGAAAAACTAACCAACTTGTTTGCTTGGGTTTTACACCCCTCGGGGCCGTGCCCCTAACGACCGAGCGCTTAGCTCATTAGATCATTCGAGGCCGTTGCTCCAAGGGTAGTCTTACACCCCTCGAGGCCGTACCCCTAACGACCGCGTGCTTGACTCGTGTTATCATTCGAGGGCATTACTCCAAGGGTGAAGTCTTATGCCCCTCAGGGTGTGCCCCTAACGACTGAGCGCTTGGCTCGTGTTATCATTCGAGGGCATTGCTCTAAGGGTGAAGTGTTACACCCCTCGGGGCCATGCCCCTAACGACGGAGAGCTTGGCTCATGTTATCATTCGAGGGTGTTACTCTAAGGGTGGAGTCTTATGCCCCTCTAGGTCATACCCCTAACGACCGAGCACTTGGTTCGTGTTATCATTCGAGGGCGTTGCTCCAAGGATAGAGTCTTACACCCCTCAAGTTCATATCGCTAACGACCGAGCGCTTGGCTCATGTTATCATTCAAGGGCGTTGTTCCTATGGTAGAGTCTTATGCCCCTCAGGACCGTGCCCCTAACGACCAAGCGTTTGGCTCGTGTTAAGCATTCAAGCAAGGGTAGCACCTAAGATCCAATTTAATAAAAGTATTTCTTCAAATTTGATACATTCCAAGGTCAGACTTAGGGATGAGAATGGACTGGAGAAAAATGGATATTCTTCCAAACCCACCCCGTTTGGACCGGGGATGGACTATACGTACTGGACGGTGGACGTATATGGGGATACCTGTATAAACCCGTGTAGGGATGAAGGCGGGGATGGACTTATTCTTTACCTCCGTCCTGTCCCCGCCTCATCCCCGTTACTCGTTATATATATATATATAGGTCATGTATAGATCATTACATTGATTAATTACTTCTTCATTACATTCTGTATTTTTTTACAAATTAAAGAGGAGTTCACCAGATGAAATTTCTTGGCATAGGTGTGTTTATAAATTTTAATTAGAAGTTCCAGAACCATATATACCTTTTACATTGGACTTTCATCGTCCTTTACTTGCATTCCATGCGTGATGTCATTAATGGATGTCATAATTTCAAAACACATAGATGACATATCTGTGGGTTCCCTTCTTTCTATCATTTTAGCAAATATTTTTGGAACATTATGTAGGCCATGGCCTTGTTGAAATAGACCACAGCTATTTCCATGGAATTGTAGCTAATTATCTCTCAGAATAATTTTCCTTGTTTCAACATAATTGAGTGCAAAGAAAATAAGGGACACTTTTTATATTGTTACATCTTCTATTCCGATCATAGCAAAAAAAAAAAGAAGCTATTTTAATTCTTATGACTCTGCTTGTGCTTGGGCGGGTACGGGGGAAGCGGGGATAGAGACGGGAATTATAAATTTACCAGCAGACGGGGGATGGGGATGATAATTATACTCATTAGCGGGGGTGGACCGGGGATGGACAAAGATTTTTTAAGCGGGTACGGGGATGAAGACTATACCCCCTGCCCCCGCTTCAGTCCATTGACATCCCTAGTTGGACTACATCGTTACCATCCATATCCTGTAACCTATATGCATCTGTGCCCCCCACAGAGATTACTTTGTAAGAGCCTTCCTAATTGGGACCAAGTTTCCCATCAATGGGCTCCCTAGCAGTGCCCACCACTTTGCGCAACACCAAGTCTCCCACTTAAAAACTCCTTGTCTGGACCTTCTTTTAGTGTTGTCTTGACAATTTCCCTTGGTACCTTGCCAGTTTGACAGACGTCAGTGCTCTTCTTTCCTCAGCTAAATTGAGATCTCTAACCAGCATCTGATCATTGTTTCCCAACTCAAAGGCTTGGCTTCGTATTGTTCAACCCCATATGTCATGGCGTACGGCGTTTCTCCTATAAATGTCCTCGGCGTGGTTCTATAGGCCCATAACAAGTTGAGTAATTCCTGGGTCCACCTTCCTTTTGCCTCCTCAAGTCTCTTCTTGATTCCAGCAAGCACTATTTTGTTGAAAACCTCTGCTTGTCCATTACTTTGGGAATAAGCTGGCGTGAAATAGTAATTACGTATTCCAAACCCTGAACAAAATTCTCTAAATAGACCATTGTTGAATTAAGTTCCGTTGTCAGAGACGATGGCCTGAGGGATTCCAAACCGAGGGATAATGTTCTGTCATACAAATTTCTTCGTTTCTACATCCCGAATATGGTTCAGGGGCTTGGGCTCGATCCATTTGGTGTAGTAATCAGTCGCCACCAGCAAGAATTTCTTGCCCAACGGGGCCCTCGGGAGAGGTCCGACAATGTCCATTCCCCACTGAGAGAACGGTCAAAGACTCGTCAGTAAGTTCAAATCCCCTGCTGGTTGTCGAATAATGGGAGCAAACTTCTGGCATTTGTCACACTTCCGAATGTAGCTCTTTGCATCCTTCTGCATATACGGCCACCAATATCCTTGGGTCATTGCTTGTTGTGCGAGAAATCTTCCTCCTGCATGGCTCCCACATATACCTTCATAGAGCAAAGGGTCCACGTTATCCTCGGGGACACAGAGTAAATGTGGCCCCGAAAATGATCTCATGTATAGTTGATGATCGGCGAATATCCAAGACCTAGGAGTCTTGAGTTTGATCTTCCTAGCCTCCTTGATATCCTCAAGAAGTACTCCTTCCGTTAGATATGCAATTATACGGTTCATCCACCTCGAAGGAACTTTAATTTGAGTCGGTAATACTCGTTCGTCCTTTGTTTCTTCTATGCTCGGGCTTTCCTAGTTTTCAATGATGATGCGCCGAGTTACCTCCGAGGCCAATGCCGAAGCTAGACATGCAAACGCATCAGCGTGGTTATTGTGATCTCTAGAAATCTAGGAAACTTTCACTTTTTCTTTCTTCTCTATTATAGATTTTTCCTTCTGATGGTATGCCTTCATTTTGTTGTCCCGAATCTCAAAGTCACTGTTAATCTGGTTCACTACTNCGCCGAGTTACCTCCGAGGCCAATGCCGAAGCTAGACATGCAAACGCATCAGCGTGGGTATTGTGATCTCTAGAAATCTAGGAAACTTTCACTTTTTCTTTCTTCTCTATTATAGATTTTGCCTTCTGATGGTATGCCTTCATTTTGTTGTCCCGAATCTCAAAGTCACTGTTAATCTGGTTCACTACCAGCTGGGAGTCGCAAAAAACCTAAAGGCGCCTGATCCTGATCGAGTATACGATATCGAGTCCTGCCAGCAGCGCCTTGTACTCGGCCTCATTATTGGACGCTTTAAACATTAACTTGATAGCCCACTTTATGATGAATCCTACTGAGTTGGCCAGTACTACACCTATCCCTGCCCCCCCCCCTTGCGTTTAAGGACCCATCAACATGAAAGGTCCCACAAGTCATCATCAAAAGATTGCATCTCTTGTGGGGGCTCAGATGTAGAGAACTCGGCAAGGACCTACCCCTTTATCAAAGTGTGAGGTTTATACCTGATTTCAAACTCCCCTAGTTCCACAACCCATTTAGCCACCTTTCCTGACATATCGGCTTTATGGAGGATGAGCTTGAGAGGACGGTCGGTCAAGACTTCTATGACATGCGCCTGAAAATAGTGCCTGAACTTCCTTGCCAAAACAATTAATCCTAGAACCAACTTCTCTATTGGCAAGTACCTAGTTTCGGCGTTAAGTAAGGTCTTGCTTGTGAAGTAGATGGGCCTTTGCGCTCCCTCGCCTTCCCTTACGAGGGCTCCACTAACGGCCCTTTTCGAAACAGATAAGTAGAGATTAAATATTTCTCTTGCCGCCGGGACAGACAAGGTTGGTGGGCATTTCAAGTATTCCTTAATCCCTTCAAGTGTCTAGCCACATTCCTCTTCCCAGGCCCCTTTCGCCACTCCCTTCAACTTAGCAAAAAATGGCTTACACCTATCAGAAGATTTGGAAATAAATCGATTGAGGGCTTCTAACATCCTAGTCAGCTTTTGAACGTCCTAGGTAGTTTTCGGCGCCTGGATGTTTTGCATAGCCTGTACCTACTCAGAATTGGCCTGAATGCCCCTGTGGGTGACCAAGTATCCCAAAAACTTTTTCGAGCTCACCTTGAAGGCACATTTCGAGGCATTAAGCTTCAGACTGTATCTTCGGAGGGTGGCGAACGTAGTGCCAAAGTCATGAAGGTGATCGGCGCTCCCCTTGCTTTTCACCAACATGTCATCGATGTACACTTCCATAATATCACCGAGCTGCTGTTTAAAAATTTATTCATCAAGCGTTGGTAACTTGTTTCTGCATTTTTCAACCCAAACAACATCACCATGTAGCAGTAGATCCCTCATGGTGTAATGAACGTTGTTTTCTCTTGATCTGATTCATGTAAGGGGATTTTGTGATAATCTGCCCGAGCATCCATGAAGGAGATACGTTTGTGGCCAGCAGTTGCATCTACCAACCGATCAACCTTCGACAGTGGATACTCATCCTTAGGGCATACTTTGTTTAAGTCCGTGAAATTCACGCAAACTCATCATTTTTCTTCCTTTTTCTTGGCACACACCATGTTGGATAGCCACTGGGGGAACTGCACCTCCTTGATGGATCCTGCCCCCAATAACTTGTCCACATCTTCATCAACTGCCTTCGTGTGATGAGGTGCCATTTTTCGAGCCTTCTGTCTCATGGGTTTGAAGGATGGATCAACATGGAGCTGATGGGTCATTACCTCGGTGCTTATTCCTGTCATATTGGTCTACGTCCATGCAAAGACGTCGGTGTTTTGGCACAGGAATGAAGTCATGTCTGACCTCTTGGCACTGTCCAATGATGCCCCTACCAAAAAGTACCTCTCCTCGTTACCAGGGTTCAGAAAAACTTTCAACAAGGCTTCAGTGGAACGGTCGGCTGGTTCCGTAATGGGTTCATCCACTCTAGCCCGACCAAACTATGATTGTTATTTGGCAACCACCGCTTCGAGATCACGATCTTGAGCTCGACTACTTACCCCCAGTTTTCACCACGACATAGAAGCAGCTCTTCGATGACGTCTGATCTCCACGAATTTCTATAATGCCTCTCAGAGTGGAAAACTTGATCTTCTGATGATAAGACGAGTGGACAGTCCTCATCGCATGCAACTATGTTCTTCCCATAATGGCGTTGTATGGAGAATCGGAGTCAATGACTACGAACTTGACTCAGATAATGACAATCCCAGCATGCACCATAAGAGTAATCTTCCCTAGGGGAAGGGCGCTGGAACCATTAAAGCCTATAAGGGGGGTCCTTACAGCCTCCAATTCCCCCTGTGAAAATCCCATCTTACAAAAGAGGTCATCATACATCACTTCAGAAGAACTGCCTGAGTCCACCAAAATCCTCTTGACGTCATACTTGTCGATCCGCATGGTGATCACTAAGGCATCCTCATGCGGGAGCACTAATCCGCCTTGGTCGGTGTTAGAAAAGCAAATAACCTCGACATCATGTCGTGGCTTCTTGGGTGACTGTTCCTTACGCCTGCTTTCCTCCACGTTTATCGCTTGTGAGACCCTTCACAACTCAGCGCAGAGGGAGTAATACGTTGGCCTCCCAACGGTGCAAGCATGTATGACGTCAATCACAGGTGCCACCTTATGAGATGCCTCACCACCTCCCCTTATCGAGCCCCCGATAGCCCCTCTATCAATGAATTTTGCCAAATGTCCTTCCCGGACCTGTTGCTCGAGGAAAGACTTATACACCCTACAATCCTCTATCAAATGTCCTACGTCTTTATGATAAGAACATCGGGTTATCGAGTCCCTTATCGATGGGTCTCCTTGCATCCTGGGGGCCATTTGAAGTAGGGCTTGTCTTTTATCTTGTGTAACATTTTGTAAATGGGCTCCTAGAAAACCATATTCACCCATTGGAAGGACAAGCGATTCGGGGGTGGCATGGGAGCCCCCTCCTTGCGACAGCTCCTTCTCCCTCTTCCTCAGCACAGTGGCCCTATTCTCAGGCACGCTGGATTCCTCCTCCACCTGGGCGTACTTATTTATCTAGGACATCAAGTCCTTCATGTCCCCTGGAGCCCTTTTAGTAAGTGACTTGTAGAGGTCGGTGTCCTACGACAATCCCAGCCTAAATGATGCCGTGGCCAATGCCTCCGAGCACGCCTCGACCTCGTTAACCTCCTCCCAGTACCGAATGGCGTACTGTCGGAGGGATTCTCCATCTCTCCGTCTGAGCATCAGTAAAGCCTTGATATCCTTGGGCCTCTTACTGCTGGTGATGAATCAAACCACAAAAAACTCAGTCAACTGTCTCCAAGATCTGATGCTCCCAGGGGCCAAGCCCTCGTACCACTTCATGGTCGTGTCCCCCAAACTCATGGGGAAAACTCGACACAACAACCTTTGGTCGGTGTTATAAATAGACATCAACTGCTTGTACTATCGCAAGTAACCCTCGGGCTTGGTCCTTCCATCATAAACTTTGAATAGTGGGACGGTGAACTTCTTTGGCATTTTGGTCTCTCTGATCGCCTGTACTAACTGGGAAATGACTTGCTCATCCTCATCCGCCTCTCCCTCGGGTTCGAGCCTACAACATGTGTCCTAGAGACGCACCCAAGGATTCCCTCGGGGCTTCCCGTCTCTCTGCCCTCTCATCGTTGACTCCACCTGTTACTCAACTACCATGGTGTCTCCTGGTATCCCGCAGCGGAGATCCCACCAGGACAATCCCGCCTTGTGATCCCACTCCGATATCTCCTTAGGGGCTGGCCTCCAGATTTGGTGGCAATGCCTCTTGGGTGTGTGCACGCGCAAGCCCCTCCCGAGGGCATCTTGCTTCACACCCCTAGAATAGCCTCGATTGAGGATCCAGTTCTCCCTCTCACAGTTCTGCCAACTCACATTCCCTGACTGTTCGAAACCGTCAAGCCGTTGTCGAACCTTAGCATTTTCCTTCTTAAGTTACTTTATGCGCTTGCCCATCCATTTCTCAACCATCTCAATAATATCACGAGCCAAAAGGCTTTGCCCCCCAAGGCCTTCATCCACGGGGAACGTTCATTGTGAAAACTACTCCCCTCCGCTTGACTTGCCCATGGAGCCTAATTTCGTAACTGGTAGAAGCCGGAAAGCCTCCGCGTTCTTCTCGCGCATACTTCATCCCCCTTCACCCTAAGATCGCGGGTTCACCATGATACGATCACTACAGGGAAATGTTCAAGTTCCCACAGTTGGCGTCAAATTACACAGGAGAATTCCTACAATAGTTTGAGATAGTAACTTTCAATCTGGTGAACCTGCAACAATCACTGGGTCAGTAAAAGGGGTCAGGTGAACACCCGACTTATCCCCTCTGAAGCTTAAGTCAGTATAAGATTGGAGGATTCAACACAATATATCATGTATCGTGGTTCAATGTTGTGTACCTTTGTTTATTTTTCTGCGGAGTATTTATACCTGGAATAGCAATGAGTGCAAAGACTTCAAGTCCCATATGAACATTCAATGCCTGACACCTTTACCCATGAAGATCTAAATGTTCTCTACCCAGATCTTCACATATTTAATGTTAGGATGATAGGACAAGTGCTCGGGGACACGCCGAGCACTTATGGTTATTCTCGAGCACTCAAGTGTCTATGATCGGCACCTAACACCTACTACTGAGTGTTCAATTCTTGGAGGAACAGTATCTCGGGGTACACCGAGGAGATATGCTCGGCGTAGTGACCATTAATGTCTAGTCATCATGACCGCAAGCCTAGGCTCTGAGGATGCAGGGGCTCATTAATGACACTATCTCCATCACTCGCATCGCCATAAATGAGTGGTCAAGTCACATTAAATACGGGTGTCAACTTATGTACTCGACTCCTCTGAATTGTCCTCTCTCGGCTCCACTCCTCGGCGTCCTTTGGGCTCCATAACGGCTACAATTTTACACGTGTCGATCTAAGTGCTGCTTTGTCGCCTAGAGTCCCGCCAGTTACTAAAATTTTTGCCCCAGTATGATAAATTTTTGACTCCACTCATGCCTTTTAAGTCAATTCTAACGGGTTTGCCACAACCATAGTCGACTCAAGAACTACAATTAACAGAACAAGTAGAAACAGGGAGAACATGGGTTAAAAATATTAGCCTTTTTTTCATTCTCTCTCTCTCTCCCCCCCCCTCTCGCTAAAGAAGAACAAAGTGTATTCTTAAGACTGTTCTTGACAATATGGTTGAAGCTAAACATATGAAGAGTCCTGAAAAATCATTGTGGTTTATGTTTTGTTTTATTTATTGCCGAGAAATAATTTAGAAACAAGGAGTATACTACTGCAGTGACCTCAGGTGGATTCAAACCTGCAAGTTGGCATTCTTCTTAAAAACTCAATACCAAATCCAGCCTATGGTACCAAATCATGTTGATTAATAAGTTCAGTACTATAGTTGTCAATCGAGTTTAACTAGAAATTCATCATTCCAATAATCAAAGCATAAAAAAGAGCAAACGATCAATTTTGATTCTATTGTCCCAAAGTGACTTTTATGATAGTAAGTAAGCATTAATTTTTAGATTTTTGGACCCTACGACCCAAGCAAATTGATGGTAAAAAAAGAATCAATTTTTGAGTTTTGGATTGTGATGATACTCAGAACAATTCCAAGTATGAGCCTAGACGCGAAGGTCGGACAAGCAGGTCAGACCAAGAGGTCAGGAAAGATGCACAGAGCTTAGAGGATTAGAACTAGAGCTCTCCCCAGGCATGCCAACAATGGAAAGGATAATGGAGCCGCTGGATAACAATGGGAATCTTATAGGTGGCAAAGAGTCATATTTAAGGCACAAAAATCCTTAAATAGCCAAGATCCTCTCCTAAGATCAAGGAGAGTTCCTCAGGGGAATAGCGAGGATCTCGGCACAGATCCCACAAAATTAGGAACAACCTTATAAATATTATGTAACTCCTCCAAGGCAAGGGGACACCTTAGAAACGTATACTCCATCCTGTAAACTTTCTTAATAAGAAGAAAAGGAAAAAGGAGCAAGAGTCTCCATTGAAGAGTGGACTAGCAGAGCTTCCGAGCTGGTGAACCACTATACTTTTATTGTGCAAATCACCCCAATCCCCCAGTAATCCTAAACACGAACCTCACGAGCCTTGTAGCTCAGATCCTAGTTGCCAAGTGTAATCCATTCCCTCTGCTCATCCACACCAATTAACACCATCAGTTTGGCGCCGTCTGTGGGAACGATTGTTCTTGTTACAATTACGTTGATCTTTCAGTAACTGATGGTCTCAACTTGTAACATGAGCAAAAGCTAAACCAATTTACTAAGAGTGCAAAAACAACAAGAAACCACCAACGACAGACAGCCTGAGAACGTCCCAGGGACAAATCCCCCCATGGGGAATCCCCACACAAATAATGAGTTGGAGGCCCTTCTTCTGGTTAATCAATGCCTGATACAACAAAATAAAGAGCTCTTGAAGCTCTTGCAATGCCCACAGGAGGTACGATCGGCCTAAGAAAGCCAGAATAACCCCCCTTCCCAGAGAGCAGCAACACCTCGATCCCCTCAGAGAAGTTGATGAAAGAGGGGAAAAAATTCAGACCTGGGGACAGGATCCTCATCCACCCCCAAGGAACAGACGCAATGAAGAGGTGCAAAGTCAAAACGTTGGGGGTGAAAGGAATGATTTTCTCCCTTACCAGCAAGAGAGGAGAGAACAATACTGGGAACAATGCTTTAATGGCATCCACCAAGAGTTCAGTCATATGAAGGAAGATATGAAGAGCAAGGCTCCAATTACAATGGATGCCCTGGTGCAACAAATAGAGTCACCATTCACCGCAGGCGTGTTGCATTTTTCCCTCCCCCCAAAGTTTAGGATGTCGCAGATAGAAGCCTTTGATGGGACGAAGGACCCTGTGGACCACCTCAATACTTACAAGAACCAGATGGAGCTCCATGGATACCAAGACCCAGTGCGCTATAGAGCCTTTGCCATCACGTTAAAAGGCTCAGCCCTGGTATGGTTCAATAGGCTTCCCCTAGGCTCGATTTCCTCCTTTAAAGAACTCTCTATATCCTTCGTATCTCACTTTATAGGAGCTCGGATATACAGAAAGCCGAGCTACCACTTATTAAATGTGAAACAAGGACCCCAAGAGAACCTCAGGTCTTATGTCCAGCGGTTCAACTCGGAATCCCTGAAAGTGGATGTCTTAGATGAGAAGTTTGTCATTACAGCGTTTATAGCTGGTTTGGGCATGCAATCCAAAGACCTGATGTTCTCAATTTCAAAGAACCCTCAGGCTAGTATGGCCAAGATATTGTCTAAGGTAGAAAAATATATAAACGGTGAGGAAGCTCCTCCCTCAAAGGTGGGAAGCTCATCTATATAAAAAGACAAAGGGAAAGAAGAAAAGAAAAGGGACCAAAGTCCCAAAAGAGAAAGAGGGGGTGACAGGTCTCCAAGAAGGGACAGAGATTGCTCCCCCAAAAGGAGGGGAGACGTTAGAGACCGCTTAGGTCCGCCATAGCCAGAGTTACAGCCAAGGTACGCACCTCAGCAGCTCTCCCCACTCATCGTAACGATATCTCAGATCTTATATGAGGTGTAGAATGAGAAATTCTTGAGGTGGCCACCTCGGATGAAAGCAGACCCGGCGCAAAGAGATCCCATGAAGTATTGTGAATTCCATAGGGATCATGGTCACCACACTGATGATTGTATCCAATTGAAAAAAGAGATTAAGTTCCTGATTCAGCGAGGGTAGTTGTATCGTTACGTAGCTCGAGATAATCAGGACTGAGCCCCTCCACCTCCACCGCCTCAGCAACAGGCCCCTGTGCAACACCAACAGCCCCTGGGGAAATTAGAGTAATCTCTGGAGGATTCGCAGGGGGTGGGGAGTCCAGTTTAGCCCAGAAAGCTCACCTGCGCAGAATTAAAGCGCTGGAAATGCATATTGTGTCCAAGGCACCTCGGCTGAACACAGCCATCACCTTTTCAGACTCAGACTTGGAAGGCTACCAACACCCCCATAATGACCCGTTGGTGGTAAGAGTTGTCGTGGCTAATCGAACTGTTTATCGGGTTCTAATTGACAACGGGAGCTCAGTAGATATCATATTTGCTTTTGCGTTTGACAAAATGGGCATAGGTAGGGAAAAGCTGGAGCCGGTCAGTGCTCACCTGTTGGGTTTTGCAAGAAAGAGGGTATTGCCCCTGGGGTTCAATCCAGCTCGTCCTCACTATGGGAGATCCTCCCTGCCAGGCCACCACCACAGTAAGATTTCTAGTGGTGGATGCCCCTTCTGTATATAATATGCTTCTCGGGAGGCCTTCCCTCAACGCAATGAAGGCAATCCCTTTTGCCTATCACTTAGTTATGAAGTTTCCTACGAAAAATAGAGTTGGAGTGGTTCGAGGAGACTAGCGAGTAGCAAGGGAGTGCTACGTGACCTCGATGAAGCAGAAAGAATTCAAGAATGTCCAACTAGATGAGCTGGATATGAGGGACGAACTGGACACTAAGCCAAGACCATCAGAAGAGCTAGAGCCTATTCGGCTTGATGAGGAGCCAGAACACCTTGTTTACGTCGGATCTAAGCTAAGAAAGGAAATAAAAGACCTCCTCATCCAATTCTTAAAGGAGAATAGGGGAGTATTCACCTAAAAGCAAGAAGACATGGAAGGAATTGACCCCTCGATTATCACACACAAGCTAAGTGTGAATCCCACCTACAGAACGGTCAAGCAAAAACGAAGGAGTTTTGCCCCAAAATGCCATAAGGTAATCAATTAGGAGGTTAGCAAACTTCTTCACACCAAAGCCATTAAGGAAATTGACTACCCTACCTAACTAGCCAATGTCAAGAAAACCAACGGCAAGTTACGACTGGCATTGACTTCATTGATCTCAACCGAGCATGCCCCAAGGACAACTTTCCTTTATCTCGGATAGACATGATAGTAGATGCCACAGCTGGACATGAACTCCTCAATTTTATGGACGCTTTCTCAGGATATAATCAGATCATAATGGATCCATTCGACCAAGAGAAAACCTCTTTTTTAACTGAACAAGGAACGTACTATTATCAGGTGATGCCTTTTGGGCTGAAAAATACAGGAGCCACCTACTAGCATCTAGTGAATCGGATGTTCCAAGGGCAAATTAGAACATCCATGGAGGTCTACATCGACGATATGCTGATGAAATCACTGAAGGTAGAGCTCCACATTACACATTTAGCGGAATCATTTTAGGTCCTTAAGGAATACAAGATGAAACTCAATCCTGCAAAGTGTGCCTTCGGAGTATCTACAGGGAAATTTTTGGGCTTCATAGTCAACAGTAGATAAATTGAGGCTAACCTAGAAAAGTTTAAGGCAGTCTTGGATATGCAACCACCTTCTAATGTAAGGGAGATCTAGCGCTTGACATGAAGAATAGCTGCCTTGAGTCGTTTTGTCTCCAAGTCAAGTGACATGTGTCAGCCCTTCTTTCAGATCTTAAAAAAGACGTTCCAATGGGATACCCGGTGTGAAGAGGCATTCAAAGCCTTGAAAGCTTACCTGAGCTCCCCTCTTATTCTGGTAAGTCCCTTGCAGGGGGGAGTACTAACCCTCTATCTAGCTGTTTTAGATTTCTCAACTAGTGCAACTCTAATGAGGGAGCAAGACAGGTCTTAGCAACTAGTCTACTACTGCAGTAGAGCTCTAAAGGGGGTGGAGGAAAGATATCCAAAAATGAAAAAGCTTCCTTTAGCATTGTTGACTACGGCTAGGAACTCAGACCATATTTTCAGGCTCATACCATTGAAGTCCTAACAGAACAGCCAATGAAACAAGTGTTGCATAAACCAGAGTCCTCAGGGAGGCTGATAAAGTGGCTTATAGAGCTCAGCGAGTTCAATATCAGATTTAAGCCTAGAACTGCGATCAAAGGTCAAGTTTTAGCAGATTTCATCGCGAAATTTACAACACCAGCATCTATGGAAGCAACACAACTAGTGCCTGACCTCCCTACATGGAAAATCTCTATGGATGGAGCTTCCAATGCTCAAGGATGTGGCACATGCCTGATACTGACCTCTCCAGATGGGATAGACGTCGCATACGCCCTCAGATTTGGGTTTAAAGAGTCAAACAATGAGGCAGAGTATGAAGCTGTCATTATTAGACTTAATCTCGTTCACTCGATGGAGGCAGAACAGTTCGAGATCTACAGTGACTCCCAGCTGGTAGTGAAATAGATAGAGGAGACTTATGAAGCTAAAGGCGAGAATATGGTCATTTACCTCAGAAAAGTACAAGAGTTGATTAAGAAGTTTGTGCAAGTTAAGATTAGACATGTTCTAAGAACCGAGACCTCGTAAGCAGGTGCATTGGCAAGATTAGCAACAGCCTCGCAGGAGAGCTTGGACAGGCTAATTCTAGTAGAACACCTAGCAGAACCATCCGTATGTGTTGAGAATGAAGAAGTACTACCTGTGCAAATCCCACCGAGCTGGATGGACCCCATCCTAGGATATCTTCAGCATGGAACTTTGCCAGAAGATCCCAAAGAAGCTATAAAACTAAGAATCAGGTCAACCAGGTTTTCTATCTTGTAGGGAAACTTGTACAAGCGAAATTTCTCAGCACCTCTTTTTAAATGCGTGGGGGGTGAAGACGCCAATTACATACTCAGAGAAGTCTATGAGGGAGTCTGTGGCAACCACATTGGAGCTCGGGCTCTAGTAGGAAAGGCATTGAGGGAGAGGTATTATTGGCCCACAATGCTCAAGGAAGCTTCAGATTTGGTCAAAAGGTGCAAGATCTGCCAAATACACGCCAACATCCCTCATTGTCCACTAGAGCTCTTAACCTCGGTAATTAGCCAATGACCCTTCTAGCAATGAGGTCTGGACATTCTGGGACCCCTTTCTACTAGTGTAGGACAATGCAAGTTCGCCATCATCGGGGTGGACTACTTCACCAAATGGGAAAAAGTGGAGCCTTTGGCAACAATTACTGAACAGAAAGTCCAGAGCTTTACCTGGAAATCCATAATTTGTAGATTTGATATTCCCAGGGCAATTGTCTCTGACAACAAAAAGTAATTCTACAATCCAAAGTTCAAAAACTTATGTGTTGAGCTCAGAATTAAGAATTACTTCTCAGTTCCAGCTCATGCACAGTCTAACGGGTAAGCGGAGGTCACCATTAGAACCATAAAAGCGCCTCTAAAGACCAAGCTTGAAGATCTGAAGAATAAATGGGTGGAACACCTCCCGGAAGTGTTATGGGCCTACAAAACAACTGTCAGGTCCGCTACTCAAGAAACACAGTTTGCCTTGTCCTTCGGAACTGAAGCAGTGGTGCCTGTCGAAATTGGGCTTCCATCCCCCAGGACTGAATTCACAAATGATGGGCTCAATGATGAGTCACTTCTATTGAGTTTGGATATCTTAGAAAAGAAAAGAGAGGTAGCTCTACATCGGATTAGGAGTTACCAGAGGAAGATGGCCAGGTACTACGATATAAAGGTCAGACACAGGAGCTTCAAGGTGGGTGATCTGGTACTTAGAAAATTATTGCTAGCAAGAAAGGATCCCACTCATGGGAAGTTAGGGCCTAATTGGGAAGGTCCCTATATAATCTCACGGGTGATTAGACCGGGGAACTATGAGTTACAAACGGAGGAAGGGAAAGTCCTCCATCACTCTTGGAATGCAGAACATCTCAAGAGGTTTTTTCAGTAAGCCAATTTTATAATTTGATTATTCTCAAATAAAACTGCAAGTCTTTGATTCATCCCTATGAGATTACCTAAAAGAGTTCAATAGCTCACGATGAATTTTTCAGTTCATGAAAAGAGCTCAATAGCTCATGATGAACTAGACAGTTCATAAAAAGAGCTCGAAAGCTCACGATGAACTAGACAGTTCATAAAAAAAGCTCGAAAGCTCACTATGAACTAGATAGTTCATAAAAATAGCCCAATAGCTCGCGATGGGCTCTTCAGTTCATGAAAAGAGCTCAATAGTTCATGATGAACTAGACAGTTCATAAAAAAAAATCTCAAAAGCTCACGATGAACTAGACAGTTCATAAAAAGAGCCCAATAGCTCGTGATAGTCTCTTCAGTTCATGAAAAGAGCTCAATAGCTTATGATGAACTAGACAGTTCATAAAAGAGCTCGAAGGCTCACGATGAACTCTTCAGTTCATAAAAAGAGCTCAATAGCTCATAATGAACCCCTCAGTTCGCAAAGAGAGCTCAATAGCTCGCGATGAACACATTAGCTCATAAAAATGAGCTTAGTAGCTCAAGGATAGAAGCATACGACAAAATTCAAAGCAAAATTACAAGCTTAGCGGTCAACAGAGGAGAATGTAACCATTAGATAAAGTAAAGGCTCAAAAATCCAGTAACAATACAATCAAAGAAAACAAAAAGGTTACAAGAAACATTCCCAATTCTTAATCGCCCTTGAGTCGTCTCTGGAGCTCAGCAACTTCCTCCTTCAGGCGGGCGTTTTCTTCTTTTAGCTCATCCCTCTCCTTCTGGGCCTTGGTTAGAAGATTTATAAGTTTCTGCCTAGCTGAAGAGAACATAATTGTGGCTAGTGAAGAACCAAATGAAGATGAGGAATCACTGGCAAGACCACTCCTCTTATGTCTCCTAGAGGATGTACCGACATCCTCATCCTCATCAGATTCGAAAGGAGAGGAATCAGCAAAATCTGGGTAAGAAATAAAGTCCATGGCAGTTCCTGCAGCACTGAACAGAAATAGGTTATCTGATGTCATCAGCTCAGAATAGGGCACAGGCTCGACATCGATCATCTGTTCTATTTGCATCTCCTCTAACAAGTCCAATTCAGGGGGACCTACTAACCAGGGCAAATCTGTCGATTAGGAAACGACATTCGGAGACTTGGACAAGTAAAGGCAGTCAAGATATTTACCTGAGTAAGATTAGCTCTTCCAGGACCTAGGAACCCTGCACTCTCTATAATGTAGCTCAATAAACCTCCAAGAGTCCCCATAAACATAAAAGAAGCGGTGAGTCCACCCCTCAGGTGGAGAAGGAAGGTCAAGCACCAGACGGCGCAGCTTGAAATGCCTCCATTGAAAACAGATAAAAAAAGGAACCTTATCCTCTTCAAGGTCGAAAAAGTAAAAGAATTCTCCTACAGTGGGAAATTTTCCATCACCTCGCAAGCGCCAGAATAGGAAAAAGTTGATCATGGTGGCCCATCCCTTGGAAGAAAGACGAGAAGGACACAAACCACAGTGAGCCAAGACGTACCCAACAGCTGGGTGAATGGGAAGACACAGCCCCATGTCTAGAGCCCCCTTAAAGAAACAAGTCTCCCCTCGAGGGAGATAATTACAGGGCTCGTCAGAAGACAGGGCCCATAGAGCCAGTTCCACGTCAGAAAAGAACTTCTTGTTTATCTCATCTAAATCTGAGGATGATATTGACGAAGGAACTAAGTACCAGGTTTGTCACTCCCACTCAATTCCAAAGGAGCTTGATTCCCTAAACAGGGGTGAGATTGGGACAGCCATTGAGGGATTCAGAGAAGGTAAAGAAGGAGAAGAAGCAGAAGAATGGAAAACCCTCAGGAATCAAGAAGAGATTCCGAAGAAGGAGGATCCAAAAAGTTATAGCAAAATCATAGGGACACCAAGCTTTTATGCAATCAAAGTGTACATGAGAACCAAAGTCAGCGGACCTTTGGGTTTTTCCAATTTAAGAAGGTGGTTACACTTTTTAAAAAGCGGTTGGGGGAGCACATAAAAAAAGAAGGGGGGGAGAGTCCCGATCGAATGATCACACAAGGTCAACATCCAGGAGAGCTCGGACCTAGTGGTCTCAACATTTCCTTAATACTCCTCATCCATCTCAAACATTAGCAGCCCTCGGCAATCCAACAGAGGTCCTGTACAGGAAGCTGCAGTATAACTTGGGAGATTAACTTCGAGTTCATAATAGAACTTGGCAATCCTGGTAGACATTCTGAGCTCCCAAATTTTCAGATGTCTATGAGATAAACTCAGCTCGTATGCCTGCATGGACCTTTTAAGACAGCTCCCTACTTCTCAGATACCTAGGGGCTTGAATCAAGTCCGAATGGATGCATGGACCTCTAGATCTCCATAAGGCCAACAAACTTACAGTTCTCCTTGGTATACAGGCTGAAATGGGACTGGTATTTCTCGAGCTCATCCCACATCAAAGCTCTCATGAAATGCGCTTATGATGGACCTCAGCATCAAGTTATTCATTCCCTTTGCCAAATCCAACCAACGCAAGTATGGAAATCTCCGAAGGTCAGATCCCAGTTCCCTTCCTTCGAAAGGAGCTCAGTGAGCCAGTAGTTCGTTTAGGCTTGCAATTTCAACAGATTTGCTTTAAGAAGACCTTAGTACTTCTAAAAGCAAAAAAGGGCAAGGGACAAATGGCATAAATCAAAGGAAGAGAGTTCAGTACTCATTGAGTAGTCCAATGGAAGAGCTCAGTAGTGCTCTCAGTAACATGAAACACAGAATAGCTCAGTAAAAACGGATGTTCACATTCACTTCAAAATATAAACAATTACATCAATACTTCAGAAAAGCTGTAAAGCAAAAAAAAAAGAAGGATTTTTTAAAGATTCCTAAATAGTTGAATCAGGAGTAGTGGAGTCTAGCAGCTCAATAACAGAAAAGTGTGGCAGGTCAAAAGATGGAGCCTCTGGTATCTCAGCAGTTGAAACCCCTAAAGGATCCAAAGCAGGCGTGTAGGAAGAAGTCTTAGGACCCCCAAAAACAGGAACCTCGACACCAGATGTTGGCGAACTAAAGGCCAGCGCCCGAGAAACGAGGTCAGTTGAAAAAGGAGTAATAGTAGGAGTGGCAGACAATGTGTCTGCTTCGGGAAGCTCAGCATCAGAAGGCTCCAAGGCTTTGCTCTTGTCCTCTGTAGTAGTTACTTCCGCCTTCTCCTCAACGAGGATGTCAAAATTAAAGCTCAGATCAGGGTATGTTTTCTCAGCAACGTCTTGGAAGGCAAGCCACTCAGTGACCCACTTTGTAGATACATCATCTTTCAGCTGAGCTATGTCTTCCTTCAGCCGGGATATCGCGTCATCTTTCCGGAGTATGGTGGCCCTCTTCTCCTCAAGATCTTAACGAATGGCATCGTTTACTTCGGCCACATTATCATACTCCTTTTTCATATTCTTGAAAGAATACAAGTCCTCAAGAGCTTCCTCACTAGCTCTAATCCAAGCATCGTTCTTTATCTCGAGCTCCTCTTTGGCCTTTTTCTCTGCGTTTTTGGCCCTCTCTTTCTCTGCCTCCAGATCCCAAATAAAGGAGGCTTGCATTTCCACCTGCTCCTGGAGCTCCTGATTTTGAATGTGAAGATCTTTGTTGCTAAAAGACAACTTAGCAACTTTGATCTCAAAGGCCTTTGTGACCTAGGCTGAACTTTCCAAAGAGCAGATCCTTTCCATCAAGCCCTTCACGTAGAGGGCTAGCTGAAAGCAAGAACAGATGAGACAAAGTTTAGCCCCAGATTACAATGTGCAGGAAAAGAAGAAAGGGAGAGATAGGTATTTACAGCAGTCACTCCATGAAGGGCTGAGCTTATTGAAGTCTCAAGTGGCATGAATGAAGCTTTTCGAACGTTGGATTCAGGAAGAATGAAGCTGATTGCCCTAGCAGGAAGCTCAATATTGTCAAAGAAGAAGCCTAGGTTACTTTCCACCTTGGGGATCTTTCCCTTCCCAACATTGGTGTCCACAAGGCGCGACGGGGGATATTGCCCGGAGGTCGCAGGAAAGCTGGGGGTGGGCAAGAACTGAGAAATCATTCCCAAGGCCTTATCGACCTCAGAAAAGGTAAGGGTGGTCTGCCCTTGCTCGAGAACCTTGCTGGGCACAAGCGGAGACCTTGTAGGAAAAGAACAATCTGCGCGGCCTGCATGTCAAAAGAAGGATGAATGGTTGAGGTGGGAATAGAAGCAGAGAAACCGAGGGGCATGTCCATTTTCTGTATGTTGGTTGCAAGACCAACCTCGCTACCTAATCCAACCTTAGCCTTGCGTTTACCACTACTTCTAGTCTTCTTCATCTGGAAAAGTTTGGCTTGGAGCTCAGCTGTGGTTGGCTTCATCATAGACGACCCTAAGAGCCCAGAAACATATAAGAACATATAAAAAGAGGTGAAAAGGGAGAAAGTGGAAAGGGAGAAGTCAAGATATACCGGTTGCCTCCTCTGCACTAGCAACCAAAAGGGGAATGGAAGCTTCTATAGTTATTTCAGGGAGACTAAACCCCTCCGCTACAAGAACCCACGGTTTGATGAGCTCAGAATACCTCTCTGAGCTGCAACCCTCCAAAGACCACGAAATCCGCTCGTCGGTAGCATTAAGTTCAGGACGGATACCTGAGAAACAGGGTAAAACAAGCAAAAAGAGATCAGTCTAAAGGGCTCAAAAATCGATACAAGTTCACTCAGAGGAAGACTTACCCAAGTTGTCTAGGGCTCTTTAGACCCGAGGGATTGGAAGGGAGTCTGATTTATCTGTAGGATTGTACTCCCAGTGATTGCCCCCCACAAAGAAGAAGGGTTTCTTCCAGCCCTTGTGAGAGCTCGGGAGGGCAAAAATAATCGCTTTGGCTTTTACCTGTTTCTAAATATACAGGAAACCATCAGTTGGGGTATACTTAACATTGAAATACTCCATCAGCAAAGAAACAGTGGGAACCCCAAGCTTATGCTTCTTAAAAAAAATGAGAAGGCCCACCAGCTGTTCGTGCGCAAATCGATGTCTGTATCTGGAGGTCTGTCTTAATTAAGCCTCAGCTCAGCCTTTGCCCAAGTTCACTTAGGCTAAGGGCTGGGGGGCAACTGATGATACTCAGAACAATTCCAAGTATGATCCCAGNTATTTTACCCAAAGAAATTTAAAGTCACGGTAATAACCATTAAAAAAAGAAAAAAAAGTGATATCAATTGCATCAAAAAAATTTAAAAAATAAGAGTCAAGTTAATTACCAATAAAAAAATAATAAGTGACGCCAATTATACCAAAAAAACTAAAAAATTCAAAGTCAAGCTAATTACCAATTAAAAAAAATAGAACCAAGCTAATCACCAATAAAAATAAATAAATGATACCAATTGTACCAAAAAAAACTTTAAAAAAAATTTAGAGCCAAGATAATTATCAATAAAAAAATAATAAGTGATACCAATTGTACCAAAAAGATTAAAAAAATTCAAAATCAATCTAATTACCAATTAAAAAAAAGTAAAATCAATTGCGAAAAAAAATATATTCAAAACCAACTATAACATTTTTTTTTCCTTATTTGCCTCACTTTTGCCTTGCTAATGTTCATATTTTTTTGAATACTTGAATAGTGCAAAATAAACACCGAAACAACAAAAAAGTCAATTAAATCAAATTTTTTTTTTTGAAGTNAGACGCGGAGGTCGGACAAGTAGGTCAGACCAAGAGGTCAGGAAAGATGCGCAGAGCTCATAGGATCAAAACTAGAGGCCCCCCCCCCCAGGCATGTCAGCAATGGAAAGGATAAGAGAGCCGTTGGATAACAATGAGAATCTTATAGGTGACAAAGAGCCATATTTAAGGCACAAAATCCTTAAATAGCCAAGATCCTCTCCTAAGATCAATGAGAGTTCCTCGGGGGAATAGCGAGGATCTTGGCACAGATCCCATAGAATTAGGAACAGCCCTATAAATATTATGTAACTCCTCCAAGGTAAGGGGACACCTTAGAAACGTATACTCCATCCTATAAACTTTCTGAATAAGAAGAAAAGGAAAAATGAGCAAGAGCCTGCATTGAAGAGTGGACTAGCCAAACTTCCGAGCTTGTGAACTACTATACTTTTATTGTGCAAATCACCCCAATCCCCCAGTAATCCTGAACACGAACCTCACGAGCCTTATAACTCAAATCCCAGTTGCCAAGTGTAATTCATTCCCTTTGCTCATCCACACCAATTTACACCATCAGATTTTATGTTCCAAACTAATTGTTATAATAAAATTATATAAAAGTATATTTTGATAGACTCGATATAACTAAAATGTTTAGGGCAAATTGTACTTTATACCCTAAAATATTTTAAAATTCTTACTTTATATCTTCAAAGGTTAAATTCTCACATTGCACCCTTAATATAACAAAAGTATTGTAATATGACCCTTCTGTTAATTTTCTATTAGTTTTTCGTCAATCTAAATAGGTTGGCTTTTGACGAAAAAAAATTACCAGTTCTCCTATAGGTTGTTCAGTAGAGTGAAAAAAAAGGGTGGAAGAAGAGTGGAGAAAAGAAAAGGAGGTGAAAAGAAAGGAAAATGCTATTTTGATGTAAAAATTTAACATAATTTGCTAACTTAATATCGTGGTTTCATTGAAACCATTGGATAAACATTAAATTCTAATGTATGATGGAGCTCACATTTAATCTAAATGTTATAGTGAATTAGGTCAATAAATTAGGTCTCAATAACATTATTTGAAGAGAAAAGTTTCAANTAATCTAAATGTTATAGTGAATTAGGTCAATAAATTAGGTCTCAATAACATTATTTGTTTCTNAACATAATTTGCTAACTTAATATCGTGGTTTCATTGAAACCATTGGATAAACATTAAATTCTAATGTATGATGGAGCTCACATTTAATCTAAATGTTATAGTGAATTAGGTCAATAAATTAGGTCTCAATAACATTATTTGAAGAGAAAAGTTTCAACTGTTTGGTTGAGAGAGAAAATAGGATGAAAAGGAGAGTTGGGAATGATTCCCTTTCTTAATTGTCCACCAAAAGTACACATACTCCAGTGTCGTGGTGCGTCTATCCTATTTGTCATTCCTTCAAATGCCTTCTAGGACTGTTAGTTTGTCTTATAGTGTCAGATTGATAACGTGTCAAAAAATATTTCTTCTACTTTTAGCCAATTTATAAGAGATAAATTTATGTTGCGTTGAATGTATGTCATCTATAAGTCGTGTATGAATTTCGTGTGTTCAGATAAATTTATGGGTAATGACCTAAAGGAGTAAACGTCTCGTGAAATATTTAAATCTCTGACCTACACCTGTAAAGGTACTTATCAAGTATCACTAAGCTAATTTTTTGGGATTAGAAGAGTTGTGATGAGAGAGAGAGAGAGAGAGAGAGAGAGATGGATTTATTTTGGGGTGGAAGAAAAGAAGAATATAATACCCTATCTTTTTTCTTTTTCTTTTTTTTTTGCTATTCATAATACCCTATCTTCATTTCCCTTTATTCATTGCTATTCTGTTCTAACTAATCACGTTTATTCTTCCAATAAACTCAAAAGATTCAAGCAGATGTCCAAGGGTTGTTACTCTTGGAATGCATTAAACGATAAGTAATGTTATTGGAATCTGTTTTGGAAATATAATGTGAGGATTTAATTTATTGTTCTCATTGGGTTACTACTTTCACCATTGAATCCGACCTATTATCAATTCAATGATCTCAATGCATTAAATCCTCAAATTAAATTCTTGAATTAAGTACAAATAACCTTAGTAATTATTCTTCGCTTGTGACCCAAGACTAAGCAACACATACTATGCACATTAGATGCAACATTTTTTTGTTAAAATTACATACATATTAAATTAAGTATTAGAAAATTACTGATTAAATTATCGGTAAATTCGACTTTCAATTTGATCTGCAAACACAATTCCCACACCCCTAACTCTCCAATACGCGCTAACACTAACTCGCATGCTGGCTTGTTCTACCTTCACCGGCCACACTCCACCCAGTTAACAACCCATTCATGTGCAAAATTAACACCCCATTCAAAATTTGAAAGATCAAAATGATTCTTTATATTAACAAGTTTTTGGCTTTAGAATATCCAACTAACCAATTATTTCTTTATAAAGTACTTTATTTTAAAAAAAATAAATAAATAAGCCAATAGCTATGGACATTTCTCCATAATTTTCTGTGGACANCAAGTTTTTGGCTTTAGAATATCCAACTAACCAATTATTTCTTTATAAAGTACTTTAGTTTAAAAAAAATAAATAAATAAGCCAATAGCTATGGACATTTCTCCATAATTTTCTGTGGACCNAGGCAAAATTTATCATATTCAATATCCATATAACACACGCAATTTACATATCTTTATGCAATAAAAAAACATTTTTGCCCACAAGATTAATCAACCTAAAACCTAAACAAAAAAGTATATGATATTAAAGCACTATGGTCTTTTACTCATCATCGATGAGTGCAACCATTATACCACGTCAGTAGTATCACGTGCTGANCATCTTTGAGATAAATAGTATTTTTTTTCAATTCTAAATGTAAAGTCTTCGTATCTTAGTGGTGAAACTGACTACTTGAAATTCAACTGATCTCATGTTCTGTTTAGTTTCTTCTTGTGAAGTAATGAAAATGAATTAATTTTTTACCATAAAAGAGTCTCTTCCTCTTGTTTTTACTTTAAAGATATGTAATTTTATTGAGCAATAATAATGCCAATAATTTGAATGTGATATACATAATAATTTTAATTTTTTTGTATCAACTCCTAATTTCATCAATTAAAATGAACCAATCAAATTGGATTCTGATAGGGATACAAAAGGATGATACGTTTTTGCACTCACAAAAATGGATAATATATATTTAGACTGAAAATGAAGAAAATTTTGTTGATTCACTTCACTTTATTTCTAGATGTAATTGATACTTCATTGACGTATATTAGAATGAGATGTAAGACGAGGTATGTGTACATTAGTTTACTTTCACATACCATATATGGTAATATATGGTATATGATATAAAGGAAAAATACGATATTAACCACATTTCAATCATCGATACTCATGTAGTCTTAATAAATTGAAATGATTGTCATTATTTGTGTCAAATCAATTGCGATTCATACAAACTGAACCTTATAATTGAGAATTCAGTCGAAGAAAGAACTTTAGTTAAATTAATTCATATTTATCACTATCAAGATGTTTACTTTCATTTAAAAATGGACTCCAATGTTTTACATTATTGTTGTTACAAAATAACGGATTTCTATTTACAACGTTTTTATTTGTTAAATTGAAATAAATTAAAATTCTCAATTCTCTACGAAATCTAGATGATAAAATATTTTCAAGCACAAGTAAATTCAAATGATTTTTATCTCTATTTTCGGTCATTCTTTGATGTTTTGAAATGGATTCATCAAAATTTTTGTTATCATCATATCCTTGTTTTCAATATCTTTAAGTAGTTTGGGATTTACTCTTATAAAAAAAAAATACTCTTATAAACCAATGAAATTCCTATGGTTTGATACATAATAAATTGTCTATCATTTTTTACTAATAGACGAACAGATTCGATAATCAATACCCCTTTTTTCATCAATTATGTAGTATTAAATTCTTTTGAATTAACATTATATTTAGATTCAATTCTTCTCTTTAAGTAGAGGATATATAAATTTTTCTTGGGTTTCTTTGTCTAAGCAAGACACAATATCTATATAATAAAGTAGTTTGATGGGTTGTCTTTAGTATTTTGCAGTTCAGATTTTGAGGATTATTGATCTAACAATGCTAATTAGATTTTCATTCTTTTTACAACTCTAAGACTCTCATCTCTTGTAAAACTCTCTCTTACTCTTTATCTTATACACCCAAATCTCATTCGTATATAACTCTCTCTTTCAGACATTTTAAACACACTCTCACATCTCTCATATAATTATCTCTCTCTATTTCATACCCCTTTTAAACACACACTCTCACATCTCTCATATTCTCTCTCCCTCTTAACATTGTTTGTCTTGACGTTCCTAATTAGACTATTTTACTCAAAAAAATTTAAAGATTTTCATCTCTCATATAACTCTATCTTCATCTCTATCTCATATACTCAACTCTTATACGTATATAACTCTCTCTCTCTCTCTCAGACATTTTAAACACACTATCTCATCTCTCATATAATTATCTCTCTCTATTTCATATCTCTTTTAAACATACACTCACATCTTTCATACTCTTTTTCTCTTCCTCTGTCTTAACATTGTTTGTCTTGACAATCCTAATTGGATTATTTTACCCAAAGAAATTTAAAGTCACGGTAATAACCATTAAAAAAAGAAAAAAAAGTGATATCAATTGCATCAAAAAAATTTAAAAAATAAGAGTCAAGTTAATTACCAATAAAAAAATAATAAGTGACGCCAATTATACCAAAAAAACTAAAAAATTCAAAGTCAAGCTAATTACCAATTAAAAAAAATAGAACCAAGCTAATCACCAATAAAAATAAATAAATGATACCAATTGTACCAAAAAAAACTTTAAAAAAAATTTAGAGCCAAGATAATTATCAATAAAAAAATAATAAGTGATACCAATTGTACCAAAAAGATTAAAAAAATTCAAAATCAATCTAATTACCAATTAAAAAAAAGTAAAATCAATTGCGAAAAAAAATATATTCAAAACCAACTATAACATTTTTTTTTCCTTATTTGCCTCACTTTTGCCTTGCTAATGTTCATATTTTTTTGAATACTTGAATAGTGCAAAATAAACACCGAAACAACAAAAAAGTCAATTATTTCAATTTTTTTTTTGAAGGGATGAAATTTTAATTTTGTTGATTTGGTTTAATTACAGTGTGAGAATATTTCTATAGAATCCAAAATGTCACAGTGGCAGAGAATTTAAATCAATTGTTCTCACAGCTACAAGTAGATCCGATGGGCAATGTTTGTTCGATTGGGCTTTTTTCTATTTTTTGAAAATTTGATTTGCAATTCAATGTGGTTAATTCGTTTGGTTGGATTCAATTATTTAATTGTGTGTTTTTAATGACATTCCTTAATAAAATTAGACAGTTTATTCCTTAGATTTAGCCAGAAGTTGAAAAAATGAACACTTATTTGGTGGAAAGAAGAGCCGCTATGAAGAAATTTATAACATGATAATTTTGTAATGATGTTAGTTTTAGCTCATGAGGATTCTCGAATTGTATTTATGTAATATGATTCTTTTTTATTTCAACCCTTGAATTTTTTTTATATAAGACATTCTTGGATCCCCATTTGTTTGGCGAATTTTTTGTATTAAAAGTGTCTTCGGGTAACAACTAGTACCTTAATATTATTGATCATTATTTGATTCAAATCTAAAAGTTGGCATTCTTATGTGATCAATGATCTTCTCCTCCCATACACTGTCTGTAACCAAGTTGGCTGCAGATTGAGAGTTTTATTTACTGTCTAATGGTTGAACAGACCGAAGATGCAACTACCCTAGCAATAGTTGTCAACCGAGTTTAACTAGAAATTCATCATGCCAATAATCGAAGCATAAAAAAGCAAACAAAAGCAATCCACAAACACAAAAGAACACAACAAGATTTTACGTGGAAACCCTCCAGTGTAGAGGGAAAAAACCACGGGGCAAAGCGGCGGCGGAACTTCATTAATTAAACTTGATAGTACACCTTTTTTCTCAAGATTTTGCCCAAAAACTTGAGAAATTACAATCAATTGTATCTCTCCAACATAAAAAAATTTTCTCTTCGAAATACATTAAGTCCAATCCTCACAAAGCTGCTTGTTCTTTTTTTCTTCTTCTTTTTTCCTCTCTTTTTTCTCTTTCTTTTTTTTTTTCTCTCTTTTTTTTTCCTTTCTTTTTTTTTTCTCTCTTTTTTTCCTTTTTTTTTTCCTCTCTTCTTCTTCTTCTTCTTCATTGCTCCAATCGTCATGCAGCACGCAACGCCATATACAGAACTTATTGCTGTGTTTTGAATCTTCATCGAACTGGAGTTTTGCCTCCGATCGATTCTTCACCGCTTAATCTTCTCCGCCTTGACGAGACTGAGAACCGTCTCGAACTCTTTCGTGGAACAAGGCAAGGTTATCGGTTCCGCCGCCGCTTGTATGATTTCATCTTGAAATTGAAGGAACAATGCCATCAATCTTATTGAAGACATCCATGTGACTGGAATCTCATACCTCTTGCTCTCTTCACCCACATATACCGGAAAGAACCCGCTTCGGACTCGTTCCTTGCCATTGATTTCCTTGAGGATAACGTATCCATCGTCATTCTTCTTGGTCAGCTTCTTCACCAACCAGTGAAGTTTTCCTGCAGCCATCTTAAAAGACAAGATCTCTTTGATGCTTCTAATATGGAAAAGGGACTAAACGAAATTTAGGGGTTGGAGATTCTTGAGAGGGATTGGAGATTCTTGAGGGGGGTTGGAAAGTTGTGAAAATCTGAGAAAGTTGAAGGGGTTTGGAAATTCTTGAGAGGGAATGCAAATTTCTGATGATCTGAGGAGAGGATTTTATGGGCCTATATCTGTATTTATCGGAGTATAGTATAAGGGCGGTTTGTCCCTCATGTTTTAAAATCTCAGTTAGCCCCTAAAATTAGAAGTTATGTCACATTGTACCCTCGACTTTTCAGCCTTGAGAATGCAATCTCAGACAATTTTAAGGCTCAGGGGAAAATTGTGAGTTTTAGAGTTATTGGGGCGGCGAAGTGTGATATTCAATTTGCTATAGATTAGACTTTTGGTTCAATTAGCTTTCCTAACCAACTTGGTTCTCTACCAAAGGGTACTTTCCAAAACTAAAGATCACCGTAGGCTAATAATACACAACTAGCCAATCAAATTGACCTTGTTATATAGCATAAGTAATTTGTCCACTTACCAAATTCAAACTCATAAATTGCGTGCAATTTACAAATCCTAATAAGGCATGGCATTTCAATATAACAAAATTACTTTAGTTTTGATTGAAATCAAGTTTCGTGTTGGGTTAATTTCGAGTTTGTATCGAAAATCTCAAAACTCAAACCTGATATGTTTAATAATCTTGTCGAAATGTATAAGTATTAACCTAACCTGGCCATTAAACGTTTAATAAACAGGCGATTTTCCAGTTAACACACATAATGTGATATGTTTAATTTGTTTAGCACATATAACACAGACCTATTTAACACACGTAACATGTTTTCACATCAATTCATTACCATTAAATACATTATTAATCTAAAATTTTAAATAATTGTTTTACAAATAATATATCACATCTCATCAATGAAATTAATTAAAATGCATTCAAGTTTCAACCCAAAAATTAAAGTAAGAACTATCATAGTATACTATCATAATAATATTAAGAATTATATTGTTAATTATCATAGTAGAAGCAAGAACTAACAAGTAATAATGCTAAGACCACATCACTAATACATAATTGACAAATTATACTGTCATAAACATGTTAAACAGGTCTACAATGGGTTAAGTCGAGTTCGTATCCGAATCATGTCAACCCGTTTAAAATATACAAGTTAATCAGGTCAAAATCAGGTTGACCTGAGTGTAACATGAACCCGACATAATTTTTTTCATATTTAAACGTGTTGACCCGTTTTAATCTATTAACTCATTTAATTTCGTGTTCAACCCATTAATTTCGTATTCGACAAGTGTTAATATATCGTGTCAAAAATTAACAGCCCTAACCATTCACATCGAAACTAGGATATTTATGAAGAATAAATTCCTCATGGTCTAACCTCAAGGGATTGTCAAGATTTGAACTCAAAACGTCTAGATTTACGGCTCGTCCTTATTACCAAATGACCCTTATCAACGAAAGGTTCAATATCTAATTAATACAACAAGCTAATATAATTGGCTTGAAAAACAACAATAAAAATTTGTCCACTTCTTATTAGTAAGCATAGGCAAAATTTATCATATTCAATATCCATATAACACACGCAATTTACATATCTTTATGCAATAAAAAAACATTTTTGCCCACAAGATTAATCAACCTAAAACCTAAACAAAAAAGTATATGATATTAAAGCACTATGGTCTTTTACTCATCATCGATGAGTGCAACCATTATACCACGTCAGTAGTATCACGTGCTGAAACAGTTTACTAATAAACAAACAAGTCAATAAATGAGTCTCACTAAAACTCATAATCACTCAATACATAATAACCTCTATGATAGAAAGTGGGTCATATTTTATCCTTTTTATTATTTTTTTATTAGATAGTTATACCCAATATTTACTCCTCAACTTTTCAAAAATGTCTTATACCCCTTTTTAGGTTTTAAAAAATCCGATGCCTTTTTTCAACTTTTCAGAAAATTGCTATATAAACAGGATAATTCTCAAAAGAAATTATACTTTTTAACCACTAGATTTAGATTGCAGTTAAAAAAATTGTCTTTAAAGGCGTATGCTTAGTGGCAAAAAATTATTATAGCCACTTAAGATATGGTAACGAATCTATTTGATGACAACCGAAGTTATTTAATGTTCCCACTAAAAAATTTATTCACACAACATATCGTCGCAGGCCAGCGGCCATAAAAGAATTATCACAAAATTATATAATGATAATTTTTTTCAAATTTAACTTCAACAATTGTTGTTGCTAAAAGTCCAATTTCTTGTAGTGTTAGTGCATTGAAAAGCTCATTGACTTTATATTTAATTACAAAATGAGGGATATTAATCCGATGGATAAGTGCTTCTTTAAACAAAAAATACACATTCTTGGACGAGTTTTATGATTAAAAGCAAAAAAGAATAAAGTTTGTGGTAAAATCAAATTACGTACGTTGTCTGGATTTTTAAAGTGTTGGGTCAGATTTATCTCTTACGATGGTATCTTGTGAATCTAATATTTATGAAGGTAATTTATTTGTATTCATTAATGAGAAAAATAAGAGGACCATAACGTTGTTACAAATTAATTTTTCCCATGTTCTAAAAATTAATTTTGATTCTAGGGTCCCAAAGTGAATTTTATGAATTAATTTTTAGATTTTTGGACCCTACGACCCAATCAAATTGATGGTTAAAAAGAATCATCCAATTTTTGGACCCTTCAATTCTTGGTCCAGCTCTTCAAACTCCGAACCCCCAATCACNTATGTAGTATTAAATTCTTTTGAATTAACATTATATTTAGATTCAATTCTTCTCTTTGAGTAGAGGATATATAAATTTTTCTTGGGTTTCTTTGTCTAAGCAAGACACAATATCTATATAATAAAGTAGTTTGATAGGTTGTCTTTAGTATTTTGCAGCTCAGATTTTGAGGATTATTGATCCGACAATCCTAATTAGATTTTTNTATGTAGTATTAAATTCTTTTGAATTAACATTATATTTAGATTCAATTCTTCTCTTTAAGTAGAGGATATATAAATTTTTCTTGGGTTTCTTTGTCTAAGCAAGACACAATATCTATATAATAAAGTAGTTTGATGGGTTGTCTTTAGTATTTTGCAGTTCAGATTTTGAGGATTATTGATCTAACAATGCTAATTAGATTTTCATTCTTTTTACAACTCTAAGACTCTCATCTCTTGTAAAACTCTCTCTTACTCTTTATCTTATACACCCAAATCTCATTCGTATATAACTCTCTCTTTCAGACATTTTAAACACACTCTCACATCTCTCATATAATTATCTCTCTCTATTTCATACCCCTTTTAAACACACACTCTCACATCTCTCATATTCTCTCTCTCTCTTAACATTGTTTGTCTTGACGTTCCTAATTAGACTATTTTACTCNCTCTCTATTTCATACCCCTTTTAAACACACACTCTCACATCTCTCATATTCTCTCTCCCTCTTAACATTGTTTGTCTTGACGTTCCTAATTAGACTATTTTACTCAAAAAAATTTAAAGATTTTCATCTCTCATATAACTCTATCTTCATCTCTATCTCATATACTCAACTCTTATACGTATATAACTCTCTCTCTCTCTCAGACATTTTAAACACACTATCTCATCTCTCATATAATTATCTCTCTCTATTTCATATCTCTTTTAAACATACACTCACATCTTTCATACTCTTTTTCTCTTCCTCTGTCTTAACATTGTTTGTCTTGACAATCCTAATTGGATTANAGTCCAATTTCTTGTAGTGTTAGTGCATTGAAAAGCTCATTGACTTTATATTTAATTACAAAATGAGGGATATTAATCCGATGGATAAGTGCTTCTTTAAACAAAAAATACACATTCTTGGACGAGTTTTATGATTAAAAGCAAAAAAGAATAAAGTTTGTGGTAAAATCAAATTACGTACGTTGTCTGGATTTTTAAAGTGTTGGGTCAGATTTATCTCTTACGATGGTATCTTGTGAATCTAATATTTATGAAGGTAATTTATTTGTATTCATTAATGAGAAAAATAAGAGGACCATAACGTTGTTACAAATTAATTTTTCCCATGTTCTAAAAATTAATTTTGATTCTAGGGTCCCAAAGTGAATTTTATGAATTAATTTTTAGATTTTTGGACCCTACGACCCAATCAAATTGATGGTTAAAAAGAATCATCCAATTTTTGGACCCTTCAATTCTTGGTCCAGCTCTTCAAACTCCGAACCCCCAATCACACATGTGCTCATTCATGTCCCGATTCTAAATCCCCAAATTTCAGGTCGTTAGTCTCCTAGGATCCCCCCCACCCCTCCCTCCCCCCGGGGGCCCCTCCTCTTTTTCTCCTAGTCCATTCACATAACAAAGAGAGTTGCCCCTTTTACATAGTAACCGATGTCTCATGGAATACCCTGTCTGATTTTCGAAGACCTTACAAGAGGCTTCAACCAGGCATATTCAATCAATACCAGAAAAATCCGAACGCGGTCAGGCATAACAATCGATATTAAGTATGCTTTTAAGACGCTATTTTCTATTAGCGAAAAAAAAATGCCAAGCTACTCGAACGTGCCAAAACAAAAACTGCTTTCTATACGCAAATGCCAGATTAAACTGATGTCATTCTTGAAATCCTGCGACATGCAGCATGCAACTTCTAAATAGATTAAGATGACAAGAAACCATACGTAGCCAATATGAATATTAACCCCCTATCCATGCGATATCTGTGAAAACTTGTTCTCAGGCGCAAAGGTCAGGAAAGCATGTTGGTGCTGCACTCGACAAATTATGATTTCAAGAGAACGAAAAAGAAAAATTCAAGGAAAAAGGAGAGGTTTATCCAGGGCTGTCACGAGCAAATGTAAATGAGAAGTAGCTCTTATTTGTAGTCAGACAAAAAAGGGCTGCGAGCAGCCTAGAATAGGAGAAAACAAATATTTTGTTTCCTTCTTCGAGTCTCAAGCAAGATGCAGAAATAATCATAGAGAGACTTAAAAGAGAGTGAAGCACCATTTAGAGACTGCCAATGTGGGTGGGATCCCGCAAGAACCTCTCCATCTGTCGTGCCCTAGTCTTAATGGACATGTCAAAAACCTTTTGCCCAAATTCAAGCACAAGCCCACCAAGAATATTAGGGTCAATCTGGCACAAAAATAGCAGCATTAGAGATACTCCCATCATAAAACAAGATGGAAATTAGAAAGATCAGCATAGCACTGCAACTTGTGATTAGCATACTACCTTCTGTTCAAGCTTCACTTTCTTCCCTTGTCCAATTAAGTCCTGTAATGTTTCCTTCAGTTCTTTCTCCTCTTCTGGAGGAAGGGCCTGGTAAAAGGGCGAACATATAGTGGTTATAAAAAAGTTGCAATTGGGTTTTCACCTATGATGTTAACTACCAAAAATTGCACAAAAATAAGAAGGGTCAGGATTGAAATTTGGAAATCGGAATCAACTCTAACATAGACCCATAAAAGTGAAGATTTAGCGTAAACTGAGTCATATTCCAAGTACAACTCAACTCAACTGAATTTAGCTAAGCCTTATCCCAACTATTTGCAGTTGACTACATGAATCATGTCTCACCATTAGGCATCATATTGTTTGTTACTCGTTTTTTATCTTAAACATTTTGCAAAGTTGCAAGTTCTTATTTCTTTGGAGTGGATTTGCAATTTGAGTAACATATTACTATTTATCTTTTCTTTTTTTTGTTTCAAATCTTCTAGGGTAAACTTGTGTAGCATTTGCATTGGAAGTTGAGTAGGAGACAGCTCTTTACCTTCATTTTAAGTTCATTATTATGACCAAGGATAATCATGGAGATAATCTTTTCCTGTATTTGGCATTCAAGATCATAGAATAACATATTCTTGGATCTACCTAGCTTAGACTTGAAACATGCACTGAACCACAACAATTAACCCGTTCCTTAATACCAACAAAATCTTAAGAGGATTAATAGTTTCATCTTTTATGATTATCTATGAATCTCTCAAACATTGCCAAAGTAGTTGTAGCATAGCTGATTAACCGCTGGTGTGGCATTTTAGAGAAGGGGATGGTAAGGAGTTCAAAACTTATGATTAGCAATGAAAAATAAATATACAGATCTCAAACATCATGAATGGAGACAACACCATTTTCCTTTACTTATCATATGAATTTTCTTCTTCATCTACAGCTAGATTGTTGGGTTTTTTTTTTTTTTTCGAATTAGTAAAAACTTTTTCCTCAAGTTATTTGTCAGCAAAAAAAGGTTTTATTGATTTTAAATGGTAACATTGGCATTATAAAGTGATACAATCATTCAGCAGCTTGACATTGATCATGACTTTCACAAGCAGCACAAATGCATTATGTCTACTTGCATGCATAAGAAGTTTGTACAGCAAATATTTTATTACCACCACATCAGAACCCATGCCAAAGAAGCACAACATATATGCATGAAAACAGTCTCAGGATTAACCAAACAGAGGGATTTCTTAGGTACAGAAGTGACCACTCATGTTCAAGTTACATTTTGTATCGTGAGAATGCTCTTCAAAGTTAAAAATTCAGAGTTGATGGGAAATAACTTACAATGACAGACGTCACAATGGCTTTTACTTCTCCCCTGTTTGCCATGGTCAACTCCGCAAATTTCTTTGCTATACTGTCTATGTATCTTAGCCTCCCATTCGCAGCCAACACAACTGACACAAATTGTACAAAAAAAAACACTTAGTCATAAAACGTACTTGTAATCAGTGCAAGTTATACATATATATCCCATCGAAAAAAAGAGTTATACATATATAGATTGAGTTTCTACTTTTAGCCAAATTAATATGGGCAAAGCCCCATTTGGTTTCCTTGCAGAAAAAGTGAGCCTATCAATAATCATTCTCAACTTTGAGTGCTGCTTCTCAGATGATAAGAAAATTGTCCACGAAGCTAAGAAAAATTTGGACCAGAAGAAGTTTAATTCCCTTCCAGGAGATGGCTTCCTCAAAAATTAATGGATACCAACAATATCAGCAATGATGAAATGTGGTGGTCGTTGTTTGCACCATGACATTTTATGATTACAGGTATCGGGAAGTCATGCTAAGGTCATCTANATTAGTAAAAACTTTTTCCTCAAGTTATTTGTCAGCAAAAAAAGGTTTTATTGATTTTAAATGGTAACATTGGCATTATAAAGTGATACAATCATTCAGCAGCTTGACATTGATCATGACTTTCACAAGCAGCACAAATGCATTATGTCTAGTTGCATACATAAGAAGTTTGTACAGCAAATATTTTATTACCACCACATCAGAACCCATGCCAAAGAAGCACAACATATATGCATGAAAACAGTCTCAGGATTAACCAAACAGAGGGATTTCTTAGAGTACAGAAGTGACCACTCATGTTCAAGTTACATTTTGTATTGTGAGAATGCTCTTCAAAGTTAAAGATTCAGAGTTGATGGGAAATAACTTACAATGACAGACGTCACAATGGCTTTTACTTCTCCCCTGTTTGCCATGGTCAACTCCGCAAATTTCTTTGCTATACTGTCTATGTATCTTAGCCTCCCATTCGCAGCCAACACAACTGACACAAATTGTACAAAAAAAAACACTTAGTCATAAAACGTACTTGTAATCAGTGCAAGTTATACATATATATCCCATCGAAAAAAAGAGTTATACATATATAGATTGAGTTTCTACTTTTAGCCAAATTAATATGGGCAAAGCCCCATTTGGTTTCCTTGCAGAAAAAGTGAGCCTATCAATATTCATTCTCAACTTTGAGTGCTGCTTCTCAGATGATAAGAAAATTGTCCACGAAGCTAAGAAAAATTTGGACCAGAAGATGTTTAATTCCCTTCCAGGAGATGGCTTCCTCAAAAATTAATGGATACCAACAATATCAGCAATGATGAAATGTGGTGGTCGTTGTTTGCACCATGACATTTTATGATTACAGGTATCGGGAAGTCATGCTAAGGTCATCTAAAGGAACCATGAAGATTCTTCGGTCCCCAACAAGGTTACGCATGCAAACAACAGTTTCTAAAACACAAAGCATGCAATCAGTATTGTGCGGTAGACAGGTAGTGTTCCGCATCTTCCTGCAAATATTCACACTTCTTGGTAGATCTATACAATACGGTGGTCACATTAACACATCTTTCATGTTCAGTCTTAAAAAAAAAAGGACTTAAATCTCCATTTAGAGTTCCATTGACAGCCACGAAGAATTCTTTGAGAGCCCAAAATAAGGAAAAAATTTATCCAATGGGGGTGGCAAAATGACACCGAATATAGATGACTTATATTTAGGCACCGAAGCCCAAATGCAAGAACTCAAAAGCATATAACATACTTTCTTCTGGTTCCCTAAATTCTAAGAACTAGCAAATACATGAATATCTGATATGGATGGAAAACACAAGTGACCAGAAGCAAAACAGATCTTGCTAAAAACAGACATCACCTTTTCAATAAGAGAGTTAACTGATGTGAAATGAAATCTATTAAGCTAGTCATACAGAGGTATCCACTCAAATATCCAAAAAGTAATAAAAAAGTTTCAATCAACGAAGCAATTATATGTTGTCGGTACTTGCAGACAAAATTATAAGTTGTCCGTGGAATATTGATGAAGGGCAGCGTTAGGAAACTCAGGGCTGTGCCACTAACAATTGATCTCGTGGTGGATTTCGATTGTAAGCAGCTTGTGAATTCAACCGAGTAGAAGAGAGTTCCTTTGCTTCGCAGACAGAAATGGGATGGAATCGGATTCATTTCCAAAAGATTTGAATGCAAGACATTGAAGAGAAGTAAGTGCGCATGAATTTTTCAGGACAGCAAGTGGCACAAAATTTTTGGAGTTGATCTAATGGGCAAACGGGTTAGGGTTGATTAAGGCTTGACAAGGTTTTCTGGCTGAGGGGGGGTTGTGAACAATTACCCGATAACAATAGTTTTTGCATTTTTTGTGGTTTATGTTGCCAAAATTGAGTCATCTCTGTAATTGTTTTCTTAGGGTTGAAAACAGGTTTAGAAGGTCTGGTCACAAGTGAAAAACTGTAGAACAGTGAAAAAGAAGAAGCAGAAGAAATAAACCTTGAGAATTCCACCAATAATCCCAAGGAATCACCCTCTAAGGTAAGGTTGCATTGAGCATCACACAAGTTTCCAAACTTCACACAAATATTGAAACACCATTATATTCATTACCCATGCATTTATAGGCTACTAGAATTATCCAAGAGAAGAGCCCATGAAGCAGACAACATTACTTTTTGATTACTAAATCTATTCGAGAACACTAAGGGCTCCATAGAAAACAAAAATACTGTAATTTGAACGCAAATAAGCATGGACTATAGCTACTGTTCTTATCCAACTATTGAAGAGACCAAAATACCCTTGACCATTGAAACCTAACAAAATAGGCATAAAATAATTCCTCCTTTTTTTTTTAACCAGAAACACACAAAATAATAACAGCGGCATGTTAACTCAACTTTTCAATATTTTTAGTAGTACAAAATTAACCTATCTTATGACCAGAATAGTCATATCCTCGACTAGACGAGTACAAACTTGTGCTCCATGTATATTTCCTAATTGGCCCTTTTCTTATCCCTAGGCTCCACATCCAACATTTAAAAAAAGGGCCAAAATCCATGCTTTGGCCCTCATCTTGATTTGGCCATCTAATAGTCTACCTATTGTTAAATGTGAGAATACAAAATCATGTCAATCCGTTTTTATGTCAAAAGTTTTGTATCATACATCATAAAATATAATGAACACTAGCAAATTATCATACCCAAAAATTTTTTTGTGACGTCCGAAAATTTAGCTTGAGCACAAACATCATTAATAGCCTTTACTCTAGTATCAGCAGGTACTGACGAATCCTTCGTGAATTGAGAAAATCTGGGACTTTTCTTTGAAGCCTCAACAAGGTCAAGAAGCTCGGATTCAACCTTTTCCAATGCATTAGCTTTTACTGCTACGATGTACAAAGCTGAGGCATAGTTTCCAGAACCTCCAAATAATGACAAAGGCACCTGAAATGCCACAGATAAAAAATGAACGATTAACATAAGTGAAACTCTCATAGATCCCAAGAATCTAACCAGTGGATATTTTGTTCATTGGAGAAATGAACAGTATCATAACCAATAACATAGTTTTTTGTGTTATCTACGAATTCAACTACTTCGAATACATGAGAAAAACAATTTTTCCCTTTATTTACCCCAAGAAGTGGAAAGATTTTTTTTTTTTTTTGGGGAACTCTCTAGAAGGAAGAAGCATGTGAACTGTACCAGCCAGAACAATTAAGTGCAACAATCAATACTTATGACAGCAGAATGAAACAAACAATAACAATCACAGGAAGTGTTCTCCCATAAAGACCTATAACTATAATTTATAAGAACAAGATGCATATTGCACCACCGGATGTGAGATAGACTTTCACCCCTTATTTCTACCCGATGATGAGACACATAGTGTACAACAACTCCAATTAAATCTTCATTTCCAAAACAGGTGCCTGCTAACATATGGATGGCTCGAAATATGACAAATAACAGGCCATACACGCAAAGTATCAACCGGCACAACCATAAGAAGTTTCTTTCCACTTTATTGATGAACACCACAATCCACCTCTGTAAAATGAAGCAGCAGGAGCACAGAGAGAAAAAGGAGTTGCTGGTGTAAACCTAGATAGGTCATGCATCTGTTGAAACATAAGCAACATGAATTATACACAACTCGACACCATTTTCCACTCTTAGTTTTGTGTCATTCTAAAACTTTGTTTCTCATCTTCCGCTAAAGGAATTCGAAAAGGAGGTATATCATCCCTATTTTGTTTCATGTATTGGAGTTGTTTCAGATATGAGATAACCACGTTAGAAAGCCAAGGAGGAGGGTGTGGTGGAGGACTTCACAGCAAGACATGGTATTATAATGATCACTTCCTTTCATTGGAAGATATCTTCCTACCTTTTCCTGCACTTAGCATAACCAACTTACGAATTTTCAATACATTTCTGATAATTTGATGCAGTGATGGGCTGGAGATTTGAGAATCAGCCTCAGCAAGTAGGAAATACCATGAATGGCACCATTGCAGGACTACATGTGAACCTTGTTTTTCAAAGTGAGTCCCTTGTTTCTGCATACTTCAGTTTGCCTCTATCCTTCCAAGTCCAAATCAGTCCAAGGGCTAACCATAGAGAGAGATGGAAGCAGACCAACTATATGAAAATCCTGCCACCTTTGCAACTTATTTCTCATCAAACAGGCATCACCCAACATTGCCTTCTCATATTCTCTTCCTATATCTTGCTCCTATGTTGGTTGCTTAAAAGGT